>CM070728.1:49340813-49596608 GCA_036346275.1 Otatea glauca | reverse complement strand
CTTGCGATAGAGTTCTTCCTGATTACCACATAGCTCTTGCTTCGGCGCATTATTCGTTCGGCCTACACACGGTCTTTGGGTAGCTCGTCGCCGTCAAATAGTCCGATCTGGAGTGTCCAATCGGGGGTAATGATCAGGACTTCTGCCTCCACGTTCTTCTCCACTGGGATGTCTGACTTTGGCCGAGTGCTTATCGTGGACTTATGAATTTCTTCGACGAATACCCCCACGGGCACTGTGGTCCGGCCGGATCCCATTTTTGCTAGCTCGTCGACCGCTTCATTGTCCCAACGGAGCACATGAACAAGTTCCAAAGCGTCAAAGTTGCCTTCTAGCTTGCGTACCTCCTGGCAATAGGCAGCCATGTTGTCTTCGATGCAAGACCATTCTTTTTGCACCTCAACCGTTCCCCACTTAGTGATATGAGCACTATACCAGCCCCCGCGCTGCTGAGCATGAGGGAACCATCGAAGTACATCGTACAATACTCGAGTTCCTTGACGACCGCCGGGTTTTGAAGTTCTGTCCACTCGGAAGTAAAGTCAGCGAGTGCTTGAGACTTGATGGCTGTGCGAGGCTTGAACAGGATATCAAAGGCACCAAGCTCGACTGTTGTGAAGTATATCTCCTATTGGGAAGGAAGTGACCACCGAAACAGTATGCTCTTGGAAGTAGTGCTTGAGTTTGCGGGATGTAAGAAGTACGGCGTATAATAATTTTTGCACTTGTGGATACCGCACCTTAGATTCACTCAGGACCCTCGCTGATGAAATAGACCGGGTGTTGGATCTTCTGCACGTGACCCGGCTCCTCCCTTTCTACGATGATTGCAGCGCTGACTACGTGAGTCGTTGTCGCGATGTAAAGTAACAGAGGTTCCCCTGGCATCGGTGAAACCAAGACTGGGGGTGTCGTTAAGAAGGTCTTCAAATCTTCAAACGCTTGCTGTGCCTCAGGCGTCCATTGGAACTTGTCATGCTTCTTGAGGAGTTTAAAGAATGGCATACCTCGCATACCCAGTTGGGAAATAAACCTGCTGAGTGCGGCCATGCATCCTGTAAGCTTCTGGACGTCCTTTTGGCAAGTCGGCAGTTCCATATTTAATATGGCCTTGATCTTTTCTGGGTTGGCTTCAATGCATCATTGGGATACGATAAACCCGAGCAGTTTTCCCGAAGATACTCCGAAAACACACTTCTCGGGATTAAGCTTAATGCTGAAAGTCCTTAGACTTTCGAACGTCTCGGTTAGGTCGGCGATGAGGTCCTTCCTCTCCCGAGTCTTTACAACGACATCGTCCACATATGCCTCCACGTTGCGTCCGAGTTGGGCGTGAAAACACCGCTGTATTGCGCGTTGATACGTTGCACGAGCATTTTTCAACCCAAACAGGTGATGAATGAAGTCTTGATATGATCTTCCGCCTTTAGGCGAATCTGGTGGTACCCTGAGTAGGCATCGAGGAAACTCAGGATCTCACACCCGGCGGTTGAATCAACCACTCGATCGATTCGAGGTAGCCCGAATGGATCCTTCGGACATGCCTTGTTGAGATCAGTATAGTCAACGCATATGCGCCAAGTTTTATTCTTCTTTTGAACTAGTACAGGGTTCGCCAACCAGTCGGGATGATACACTTCTTTGATAAAACCTGCAGCTAATAGCTTGGTGATCTCCTGCTTGATGGCATTCCGACGATCTGGAGTGAACCGTCGGAGTCTTTGCTTGACTGGCCTTGCCTTTTCATCGACGTGTAAAGAATGCTCGATCACCTCCCTAGGAACACGCGGTATGTAGGACGGCTTCCAGGCGAAGATGTCCTTGTTAGCCTGGAGGAAGGTGATGAGCATGCCTTCCTATTTATCCTCGAGTCCCCGATCAGAGTCATTTTGGATGGATCGGATGAGTCGAGAATAATTCTCTTGGTTCCTTCGCTAGGCTTTATCCCTGACGTGGCCTGCTTCTTGGATGGGATGTCGCCTTTTTCCTGCATTGTGGCAGCCTCTGCCTGGATATTCTTCCCCTCGGCGGTTGCCTCCTGCAGCTCAGCAAGCTCATAGTTCTCTCGGTCGCATTCCAAAGATCTCTTGATGTCACTGCGAACCGCGATGACGCTTCTGGGTCCCGGCATCTTCATCACCAAATAGGTGTAGTGCGGGACGGCCATGAACCGAGCCAGACTGGGCCTTCCCAAGATAGCGTGGTACGCTGTCTCGAAATTCGCTACCTCGAAATTTATATACTCGGTCCGATAGTTGTTTTTGGTACCGAAGGTGACGGGCAAAGCAATCTGCCCGAGTGGAAACGAAGACGCCCCAGGGATCACCCCGTGGAACGGCTGTGAGCTCGGCCTTAGCTCGGAGCGGGGGACGTTCATGTCGTCGAAGGTTTTGGCGAACAAGACATTGAGTCCACTCCCTCCATCAATCAAGACTTTCTTGAGCTTTACATTGAGAATAACAGGGTCAAGCACTAGAGGGTACTTACCCGGATGTAGAACTCGGTTGGGGTGATCCGAGCGGTCGAAGGTGATCGGGACTTCAGACCACTTTAGATACTAGGGGGTTGCCGGTTCCACCGCATTGATCTCCCGAGCGGTAAGCTTTATACTTCTTGGACTTGTATCCGGTGGAGCCCCCGTATATGTAGTTCAGCTCGTGCTCGGGTTCTTGGTAATCGTCTTCGCCGAGAGGGTCTTTCTTCTTGGCGGCCTCATCCTTCACTGGAGCCGGTTGCTTGTTGCTTTCACGCGCAAAACGCTTCAGGGTAAAGCAGTCCTTGGCGGCGTGCTTTCCCTTAGGGTGAAAGGGACATATCGCATCCATGACAGTATTGTAACCGGGTGCCTCCCTCCGTGTGGCTCGAGGCCGGTTGCGTTCTGCTACCGCAACTATCTCCTCGCCTTTCCGTTTTTTGTCTTTGTACCTGGAAGACTCGGCCTTGTCGCCTTTGTTCTTCTGTTGCGGGCGATATTCTTGGCGTTCAGCCAGGGCTTCTGAGGCTGTGGCGTAGCGGTCGGCCAATGCAAACATCTCCTTTACGGAGGTCGGTGGTTTCCTAGACATTTTCTTGATCAGATCGGGATCGCTGACCCCTTTCTGAAAGTTTGCTACCACCACTGCATCAGATACATCCCTGATGGTGTTTTTCTTTTGCATGAAACGCCGGATGAAATCTCTCAGCATCTCGTCCTTCTTCTGGTGAAGCTGATATAGGTCCCATGGAGTGCCAGACCTCTCATAGGTTCCCTGAAAGTTCGCGATAAATTGATCACAAAGATCGCTCCAGGAGTCCACCGAGTTCGTAGGAAGTCCTGTGAGCCATGATTGAGTTGAAGGGGTGAGATTTACTGGCAGATAATTTGCCATCACGTTTTGATCGCCTCCAGCCACTTTAACCGCCAGGGCATAGACCTGTAGCCAAGCTTCCGGATCTCGATCCCCGTCAAACTCGATGCCCTTGGGGTTGAAACCTTCAAGCCATACTACTCGGCGTAACCGAGAAGTGAACGCTCGAATTCCATTGATGGATCTATCGTCATGATGAGGGGGAGTCCGGCGTGGCGAGCCTCTGGCTCGGCGATCGTCATCAACGCGTCAGGGTGGAGTTCGACGCGGCGAGCCCATGACTCGGCGATCGTCCTTGTCGTTCCGACCCCGGCGATGATGGTCTCTATAGTCGTTGTAATCGTCGTACCGTTGATCACTTCGTCGATCGTGGCCGGTACCAAAACGTTCGTGGTCGTCGAAGTGCCAGCATCGTTCTTCCTCGTCCTGCTCTTGCCGTATGGCGGTGATATCTTGGCGAAGGTCATGGTTGAGATTTCGACGGGCATCTCCGACTGGTCGTGTGAGACGCCGACTGCCGGTACTCCGACTGGTAGCAATCCAACTGCTAGCGACCCGAGTAGCCGCGTGGGAGCGTGAGTGCGCTTCTCCTACCGGCTTTTCCTGACTCTGCTGAATTGCTGCCGCCGTCACCATGGCCTTGATCTAGGCCACGATCGGGGCTGCCGGGCTATCAGATGCAATCATCGGGTCCAGCGTGTCGACAAGCGTCTTGGAGGCGACGACGTTCTGCAGCGGTGTCTAGAAGACAACTTGGTCTCCCAATTTTGATTGTAGGATGTCCTCGTGGGCATTGCGGCCACGAGATCGAAGCGATCGCGGCTGTGCCTCCTTAGCTTTACGAAGAAGGCGATCTTCCTCCGCAGCTTCTTGAATCTCTTGTTGGCGTTGGAGATCGGTCTTTTGCTCTTCTATTGCGAAGATGCCACGAAGATTATAGCAATTCCTCGCGGCGCCGACTGGTTTGCTGGCCGAGTCGAAGTGACATACCTGAGGTGGGTCGGCTTGATCTTTACCAAATCGGATCTGGTTTAGGTCTAGGCAAACAAGTTCTCCGAGTGCATCCGCGACGAAGTCTAGGTTTCCAAAGCGGAAAGCCTCGGCGGCGATGAAGGTGGTGATGATTCCGCTAATTGCTGCCATCGAGTTTGTAGGAAAAGATTATAGCGCTTCCCCTACCTAGCGCACCAACTGTCGACTTTTGTCGTCGACAATGAATTTATGGGGTAGGCGCTAGATCTCAAACTCGAAGGTCACACAAGACAAAGGATTAGACAGGTTCAGGCCCTCGACTGAGGAGGTAATACCCTAGTCCTATGTGCTGGGATTATTTGGATCTAAGATTGCTTATGTCTCTGTTGTTGCTCGCCCTCTCCCTTATATAATGGGGGTGGGGCGGTTTACAGAGTCCCGATCGGTTGAGGGATTTCGATCAGTTATTAGATTCTAGTCGGTTACAGGATAGGGTTTACATCTTTATCTTACCCTGCTAACAACTCGAATTACAATCGTATCTCTTATATCTAAATATTTGTTCAACTGTCTCTAGGATATATCTCCTTGCGCACGACAGCAAGGCTTGGCGCGGAGCTTATCCTCTGGGCCTTCCATCCGGCCCTGTCTCTCCTTCAGGCACTTCTGGGCCGGTTATGAAGACACCTGGGTTCTTATATTCCACACCATGTCGACATGATCTTTGGCAGTTCGTCGACGTATCAATCCCGGCATGAGCTTAAGGCTGCCGCACATACCGTGTATCAAGCCTCTGCTGGGAAGCCCAATGATCAGCCCTGCAAGTGGGCTGGCACTCCAATTACTTTCTCCTGGGATGATGCTCCCCCAGGAATGTCCAAGGACCTCAAGACCGCTCTGGTCATGACCCCGACCATAA
Organism: Otatea glauca; assembly: GCA_036346275.1. Taxonomy (NCBI): domain Eukaryota; kingdom Viridiplantae; phylum Streptophyta; class Magnoliopsida; order Poales; family Poaceae; genus Otatea; species Otatea glauca. The sequence goes on along the minus strand of CM070728.1, from coordinate 49,591,370 downwards.
GCAATACTATAGTCAGGCGAGTCGTGGTTGACGAAGGCAGCGCTCTCAACCTGCTCTTAGTGAGCACGCTAGACCGGATGCAGATTCTCCGATCGAAGATCAGGAGCATAATAGTTCTTTTTTTCGGCATCGTGCTAGGGAGCTCAACCACTCTGCTCGGGCAAGTGGTTCTGCTCGTCACTTTTGGCAACTCCGCAAATTTCCGCACTGAGCTGATTACCTTCGAAGTGGTCGACGGTGACCTCCCCTACAACGCCATCCTTGGACGACCGGGCTCTGATCAAGTTCATGGCAGCGAACCACTACGGCCATCGCTGTATGAAGCTCCCAGGGCCCAGCGGTGTCATAACCGTCTATGGCGACCTCAAGGTGGCACACGGCTGCGAGGAAAAGGCCTTGGCGCTCGCCGGCATGCTGCCCCAGTGGGGTCTCGAAGTAACCTTGAAGAACGCCCGCCAGAAGGCAGTGATTCAGCCCAGTGGCCCAACAAAGGCCGTGCAGCCTGAAGAGGGCAACTCGAGCAAGTGCGTTCATATCGCATCCGAGCTCGACCCGAAATAGTAACACGAGCTCGTCACCTTCCTCCGTGCCAACAAGAACATTTTCGCTTGGGAGCCGACGAGCATGCCAGGAGTTCCAAGGGAGGTGATCGAGCACAAATTACATGTAAGGACTGATTGCCGGCCCGTACACCAGAAGCTGCGCCATTTCTCTCCCGAGAAAATGACGATAATAAGGAAACATCTTGACAAGCTCTTAAAGGTTGGCTTCATCCGTGAGATTTACTCCGAATGGCTAGCCAACCCAGTTATCGTAAAGAAAAAGGGCGGGAAATGGAGGATGTGCGTCGACCACACAGGCTTGAATTCGGCATGCCCGAAGGATAATTTCCCTCTCCCGCGCAAAGATCAGATCATCGACTCCACAGCCAACGCCAAGATGCTGAGCTTCCTCGATGCTTACTTCGACTACCATCAAATCAAACTTGCAGTCGACGACGAGAGCAAAACGGCTTTCATCACGCCGTTTGAAATATCAAAATCAATCTTGATTAATGGAATATAGAACATGTTTATGAAGTGTGTTAGGTGTTATCACACAATGATGCTGAGTTGTGGTGACATGTATTGTCATACAATGATGTTGAGTTGTTGATAGCATGTACTATATGATAATAAACTGGAGAGGTAAATGATTTAGATTGGGGCAAGTGGCAAGGGACCATGTGCCAAGGTGGGCCTATATGGCTGTTGGGTTATGGATGTCTTGCCTTAGTAAGTTAAGGACTTAAACTTGCAAACCTTTGAACTGAATCAATCATGCAACCACATGCCTGAAATGGGATGGACCTAACCAAGTAGGTTACCGATATCTTAACATGTGATGCTTTAGGTGGATAGCCACACGGCGGTGTGGTTATGGGGTGGATGTGGTGTGTTTTGGCCTCACATTGGTCTAACGATAAGTCTATCCGATTCTTCAGCTCAGTTGGAGGGAAGAAGTAGTGAGTCAGGCTTATCGGGAGGGTGAGTGGTAGGATAAAAGTTTCGAAAAGGTTTTGTCGTGACCTCTTGGCCGATCGCCAAAGGAAGTATGAAATTAAAGGCAAAAAGAGATAGGTCATGTCATGTGGGTAAAGTGCATAACATCTGTAGAATGTAAATCTATTCGATAGCCGTGTCCGCGGTTATAGAAAATGCTCAGGGATTACAGTCAAGGGTTAGAATTTGTAAGATGAAACTTGAGAAGGGAGGCTGTGAGCCAAAGGAAGTTTGGAATATGATTTAGGGCTGTGAGCCAGTTTACTCTTAAGAATATTGAAAGTTATTATTACTGTTATTTGTTTTAATGTCATTTCAATCTAATTATTGTATTCATCTGTAAATGTTGTTTTGCTGCAAAATAACCATATCAGCCATTCATTTGGAATAAGCCTTGCATACAGATATGTTAGAATTACATTCTGCGCACAACTTGTTGAGTGCTTTAAGTATTCACCCTTGCCAACAACAAAATCATCAGTTGAAAAGGAGTCTACACCAGCTTTGGAGCAGGAGTACCAGGAGGAGATGAACATTTAGGGTGCGAGCCTTGTGAGTTGCCTATGGTATACTGATGTGTTTATCTTCGTTTTCTGTTCCGCTGTAGTTTAAGTTTATTTATTATAGTTTATCCCAACATGACAAGTCATGTAATAGTTGAACTCTTTGTCTTGTTCTGGTTCGTTGGTAGGATTTTCGTAGACGTCGGTGTCTACACGCGAAACATCGAATAGTACAAATAAGAGCCAAAGAATACAAATAGTGATATGACTATTTAAATAGATTCATGCACTCTGTAGAGACCGTACAACTTTACCCACACGATGTAAACATTCCATCATGTAAACATATGTCATGCGATACCATCGGTACCCAATTTGAGAGTTTATAATAAAGCTTGTACATTGCCAATCCTAATAGCAAACCAGTATTGATACCCTCTTTAGGATAATGAGTACCCCTCTAACATATCAAGAACTCAAACGTTGTGTTGGTATACCACGCTTACCTAGCGAGGTCCCTACAAGCAGGGAGTACACCCTCTATTCCCACACAAGCCCAATCTTACCTATAAGCTATCACCTGTAGTTTTGTTTCTAGACAACAATAACTTATTATGCTAGGACCTTCCCATAAATGGCACATGTGGTTTGTACATTGGTTTTCGGATCTAACTACAACATAGACTCGGTTCTTGGTGACTCAAGCGAAACAACCACATACCAACGTGTGTCGTGCAAAAACACCAATTGCTACATCCACTTGCCCAAGTCAAAAACATATTTTTTCCATTTTAATTCTTAGTCAAAATAATAGAGGTACCACCTCTGGACCATAACATAAATATTCCCATGTGAACATTTCGGCCATAGTCTAACCTAGTATACATGATATCGGTATAAGCAGGGCTAAGCATCTACCATACGTTCGCTCCAATTTTCCCCATTCATAATTATTGGAAAAGTTGGTAATAGTTACTAAGGTGACAATGGCAGGGTAACAATTTATCAATGTACGATATATGTAACAACTGGACATATCTACCAATCCGATCAATATAGAGACTTTTATCATAAATACATGTATGCATAATAGTTTTGAACACAACATACATAACAGTAAAATATGGGATCTACATGATCAAAGGGGTGCTTGCCTTGCTTGTTGAACTCTTGGTCTTGTTCTGGTTTGTTAGTGGGATTTTTTGATACGTCGGTATCTACATGCGAAACATCGAATAGTACAAATAAGAGCCAAAGAATACAAAAGGTAAGAAAATCTATCTTTTCTGCAGATTATGAAAGCTCATGATTTTAGAAAAATTTTGAAATTGGTTTTATTCAATTTGAAGTTAATATGCAAAAATTATAAGTATTTGAATTTAGTTTGGCTGAAAAAAGAAAAGAAAAAGTACTGTGCTGAGGGTGACGGCGAAGTCGTATTTTTCCTGAATGCACTATCCTATGAGCAAAACGTATTCGTACTAAACTAAAGGCGGGTTTTCTAATTTTTCGAATTTATTTAGCATGGGATCCACTTATCAGATTTTTATTATTTTTACTGATTTTTCTCTAGTGGGTCCTACCTAAGGTTTTAAGTCGTCATTTTCATGGCTTCATGGCAAAGTCCTCGAAAAGCTACGATAGCTATCACTGAAACTATCCTTCATGGCGTTTTTAGTATTATTTTTTATAAAAAATAAATATCTATATAATATAAGTCACGTCCAAACAAATCATAAAAACACAGTTTTTTAGAAGGTACTAATATTTTAATAATAAGAATATGAGTCAAATCTGAAATCAGCAAACATACTAATACATATCCAAAAGACCATAAATGATAACTATATCAATTCTTAAAAACGAGTACTTAATCATTGAGAAGTATGAATGTTAGATTATTGAAAAAGGATGAGATGATGTCTTTTACTAGGTTTTCTCATAGTTCAGACTTATAAGAGATGTATTTAAGCCTTTTAGTAATGTTGGATTTAAAAATAGGCATAATGTTTTTGGCCCACGAGTACCCATGTAGAATATCGAAGCTATCGTAGCTACAAGCTACATTAAATAGAGAAGTGTAACATCCCAATTTTTGGATTATTTGGGTTTAATGTTGTTTTTATGAATTTTTTGGGATTTTCCTAGAATTTATTTGGATTTGTTTATTGTTTTTTAATATGGCTTATTATTGGAAATCATTTAATTAATTAGAAAGTTTAAATAAAGTTTTACCAAAAATATTTTATTTGAGTTTCAAATGTCTCAAAATATTTTATGGAATTTTTTCAAAAAACATTCTGATATATTTACTATTTATTTTTGTTTAAATTGTTTTTGGGAATTATTTTAATTGGAAAATTCGGGGAAAACCTTGAAATGTGTTCGCAGGCCGAAACCCGCTAAGGCCCAGCCCGTTTCCTTCCCACGTTGGTCCATCTAGCCGCAGCCCAGTCCGCACTGCAAGCCTTGTACCCTAGCTGTTGGATCCAGATCTAACGCTTGTGGCTGAGACGTGTAGACGCGCCATGTGAACTATTGGATGTTGATCGGATGGTTGAAGTCAGTCAAGGCTGATAGAAACCCTAAGCGACCACGGCCATTGATCTCGTGTGCGGCCTGGATTTGATCACGCTGGGTTGGATTTTGTCCGTTCATTGTGACATGTGTACGATCTCGGGTCATCGTCCTTGCTGAGTCTGTTCTGGACTGCGTCGCCGCGTTCGAGTTGTTCTCCACCTCGTGCACTCCTTCCTAGGCCTTTAAAAGCCGCCCGCGACCCCTCCCGAGAATTTCTGTGAGCCGCCGCCCTTTTTACCCTAACTAACGTCGCCTGAGAAGCATATGTGACGTTGTTCGAGCTTGCTAAAGAGGAACGTATGCGCCATCACGGATTTCTTCATTTTCCATCGCAATCGCCGAGGGCATCTTTGTGTTGTTCACGTCAAGTCGCACTGGATCTGTAAGATAACGTCATCGGGAAGTCGCCAAAACGCTGTCGCTAAGGTCTTCTTCTTTGTTGCCGATGAGTTGCGCCACCGCATCGCCATCGTTGTGCTTCGAAGCATCATGGTCGTTCAATCTAGTGTGTGTAATCTAGATCGCGCCGCGTACCGCCGTCGCTGTTTCCTTTGCCATAATCATTGTCGTTCGATCTGGCATGGACAATCGAATATCTGCCATGTGTTCGCATCATTGTCGTTCATCGCCAGCGATAGTGACCATTGGATCTCGCACGATCGGGTGAGATCTAGCCATGCGTCAGCCACCGAGTGCCTCTGCGTGGGTGGTGCCCCAATCGCGTGCTGCCTCATGTCACGCACGGTAACTGAGGCGCCATGGACTGGGTTCACCGTGGATCAAGTTTATGCGCCGGTGACACACGTCAGGCTATGATTCGTCTGTTAGGGTGCTGATGCTAGATGACGTCATTAATTCGATTTTTTAGTATAGATTTAATTCAAGAAATTAAGTATTTAATATTTTCTAATTTGTTTCTATTTATTCAAATCTTTCGTGAGCCCGCTCTTCTTCAAACGAGTTTTCAATTAAGGTGATTCAAATTTCTGAAAAATTGTAAAATTGAGATCTATTTAATGGTAAATTTTAATTGATTTTTGGAGCTTGTTTGCTCTCAGTTTTGGTATTTATTTGGTGCTTTTGCGTTATGCGTAGACATCGAAGTGCTCGGAGTATCCGAAGAGGAATCGTTGAACCAAGAGCAAGGTCGAGAGCAAGAACAAGAACTTTTCCAAGACAAGTTATGCTATGATCATGTTGAACCCAGTTTTACAAAATTGCTATATTAATTTAAATTATTGCATGTTATTTCATGTGTACAATAGATTTCAATTAGTTTGGAATGTAGATAATCTACCCAATTAAATTATACCCTACCTTGTCATTTGTATGCCATGATTATTATCACCCTAGGATAGTTCATATTAGTTGGTTGCTAATAGATGCTAACATGGGTTGGTTAGACCGTGTTTAGTATGCTTAGCCATGCCTTATATATCACATGTTTTTTGAAATATCAAAGTAATCTTGACTAATGGAATATGAAATATGTTTATGGAATTAGTGTCATAAGTTGTAACACGATGATGCTGAGTTGTGGTAAGATTTGGTGTTCTGCAACGAAGTTGAATTGTTGATGTCATGTGTTGCATGGTAATCAATTGGGATAGTAATGATTTAGATTGGGGCAAATGGCAAGAGGCAGTAATGTCAAGGTGAGTCTATGTGGCAGAATGGGTTGTGGAAGTGTTGCCTTGGTCAACATAAGGACTTAACCTTACAAGCATTTGACCCGAGTCAAACTTGCAAACACATGTCTGGAATGGGACGAACCTAGCTAATTAATTTGCAATATCTTAGCTTTGGTACTACCAGTGGTGGTGTGAGATCGAACCGAGCTATGAAACTCACATGACGCAAGAGGGGCCCTGATTGTGGTAACCAGTCTCTTCAATGTTGAAACCTTAGCGGGTAGTACTAGGTTAAATCAGAGCATTGTAAAAGCTTTATCATGTCTCTCTGCGGCACACCAAAGGAAGTGTGCTAATATCGATTGCATAAAGAAACGATCATGTCGTGTAGGTAAAGTGCATAACCTCTGTAGAGTATAAATCTATTTGGATAGCCATGCTCGCGGTATTAAGCAATGCTCGGGAATTACAGTCAACGAATAGTATTTGAAAAATGAAAACTTGGATGGAAAAGCTAGGTGTTAGTGGAAGTTCTTAATATATTAGGGCTAGGTGTCATGTTTACTTGAGAAATACTAAAAATTATTATTTGTTGTTATTTGTTTTACTGTCATTTCAATCTAATTATTGTATTCTTTTTATAAACCCTGCTTTATTGCAAAATAGCTATATCAGCCATTCATTTGGAATAAGCTTTGCATATAGTTATAACAGACTTGCATTTTGTGCACAACTTGTTAAGTGTTTTATGTACTTACCCTTGCCAACAGCATCACCAGTTAAAGAGTCTACACCAGCTTTGGAGGAGTATCCAGAAGAGACGAATGTTTAGGGTGCGAGCCTTGTCTGTTACCTGTGATACGCTAAGGGATTTATCTACGTTTTCATTCCGCTGTAGTTTAATTTATTATTCTTAGTTTAGCTCTGCGTCGCATATTTATGTAAGGACCATAAGATCAATCAATAGGTTATAATTAATATGTAGAGTCTTTTATTACATTTCCGATGTGTATGATTGTGATATTCATATATGTTGAGTCTGTGTGCACTAGTGTGATCCTGAACTAATGTGATATACACAGAAGGTCTGGATTTGAATATTCAAGACCCGATAAGAAGCTATAGAACTTATAACATATAAAGGAACATTAGCTCGTAATTTCCCGTTTAGGGTCCAAGAAAGCTATAGCTAGCTATTTAGCACACTGATTCTAACAAATCAACACGGTCAAAGATACATAAAATTTCTAAAATGAATGAAACAACCATTATTACACTACTGAAATCAAACATCATTTGCTCGTCAGAGCGATGAAACAATAACGAAAAACTTGAGCATAAATCAACTTTGGCCAGTTTTATTGTCTGTCGGGCTAAAGTAGAGTAAAATAAATGCACAATAGAAACAAAAATATATTAGTAGTTTTCGCCAGTTTTATTGTCCCCTTGCTAGGAAACAAGGTGAGCAAAATGCAAAGCAATGTCCATTCCAATTGTTTCCAAAAAAAAAAGAAAAAACTTATATAATCTCCAAAAAAGAAACGCGGCCTCCATTTTGGCTGCCATGCAGCCGAGAACTTCGATAAACGCAAAAATCCTCCATGCGGAGGACAAGAACCCTAAACCTTTCGTCAGTTATTACAACTCCTGATTTAAAAAAAAAAATCGGTAGGGTGGCCGGTAAACTACATGCCATATAGATCAGATACATATATAGAACACGAGAAGATTCATCATAACTAGACATTAGAAGTAAATTATGTCATAAGTCGTGAGGGCATAAAATTAACAGATTTTCACAATGGCCACTCACAACACACACAAGAGTGGTCCATCTATTTTCAGCTAGGCAAACTAGCTAGTGGACTGATACAACTACAACACAGTAGCTAGTTAAGAACTAAAGTATTTAGGAGAGAGCACATGCACCCAGCTCTCTCCATTAGTGGATATATGGTACCTGGTACTGGACCTGATAGCCATTACCATAATAGGTCGTGTGGGCAGGTGAGATGGTGTATGGGGCTGAGCTTATCATTGTAGGATGATGGGCCTCAGTACCATACACATACCGCCCCTCGTAAGGGTAGGGGTGTCTCTGTGGGACTGCTTGGTAGAAGCTTTTGTCAGGGAAGGTGGTAACATGGGGTACATAGACTGATCCGTTGGCACGAGGCCTCTTGGAATGTGGTTTTGCTGCTTCAACGGCCCTCCTTTTGTCTGCCTTGGCTTTCTCCAGCTGGATGACTCGTTTCTGAAGCGGATCGACAGGGTATTGCTCCTCAAGTTTGTGCTCCTCAATGCACTTGATGACAGCTTTCAAGGCAGATAGCTCGCGTTCATTCATTTCATTCTGAAAAAGTGTGGTCATTAATCCAACGGACTACAGATTACATGTACTAGATGGATGCATGCAGCCATGCTTATGTATGCACACACCAACATGAAAAGAAAAGCGAAATATGAATTACCTAAGCACCTTAGAGAATTTTTTTATGATTCAGCACAAGAAAGGAAAGCATCAGGCAACTAGTTTAATCTATTTCTTGCAAGTTAAGCTAGCTCTCTATTACTCATGTTCTTTGCAACCTAACTAAAGCGCTCAATGTAAAGCTGATTGGAGGCTAAACGTTTTGCCCACTCTGATGCCATTAATTCCAAACTGAACTACTTCCAGAATAAACTAAACAGAAAATATTGTAAGTGAAAAAACTAACAGGGTGGTACAATCACAAAAGAAAATATTGTAAGTGCAAAAATTACAGGCAGTAAATTGCTGAAAGGACCACATGTCTGGATTACAATTTACATTAGGAATTTTTCGGACAGGATAAGATGACTCACACAATGCAATTAGGTATTCAAATAATCGCAAAGGCCCAAGTAGCTTAGTTTTGCAACAGAAAAATTATGGGAAAATGCACATGTATCCACTCTTTCACAGAAGCGTTAAAACAAGCTCCTGAACAAAAAAGAACTATTTAAGCTTCGCTGTTGTTTGGAAAAGTGTATGAACATTGAACATAAACTTAGCTAAAGTGGCAAAAAGGATGGTGAGCTGAGAAACAAAACTTGAGCCAGTTCAGTTTTCATGAGGGCTTGTGGAAAGAATGTTAGATATTAATCTTGTCGTTAGTATATTTAAAGTTTGTTATTTGTCACGTTAAATTTGTTTACGAGTCAGTACATCATGGTATAGTAGTGTCACATGTTTGAGTTTGCGTCATAAGAGCATATCCGGCGAAGGCATGCATGCATGGAGCAGTTGGTTATTGCATGCGTGCATTAGTGGTGTGTGTGTTGGGCCGAGTATTAAGAGAAATGGCTTAAGAATAGGTCTAAGTAGTTGGAGTGCGTTTGAGTCCGTGTGATCACGTTGTTTATGATATAAGTTGAGTAGGAGAGATGAATAAAAGCAAGTCATTTGGAGTGAGTCCATTTACTTCCCCTTGTGTGTGTCTATGTGAGAGAGATACCCAACAAGAGAAGGAGAAGAAATCAGTGAGTGATTTCCAAAGTGATAAGAAGGGTTTGAGTGATTCAATCCCAACATTTGGTATCAGAGCTCCCAGGTTATGCCGAAGATGATGCCGCACAGTGATGCCTCGCCAAGCGGAACCATTGTGAGGAGTGGCTTGGGTGACTCAACGATGATGATGACGGCGGGGAGGCTCCCGTACCCGATGCTGACAAGGACGAACTATGAAGCGTGGGCAATGAGGATGAAGTACCTCCTACGAGCCAACGGCGCATGGGGTGGTGTTGTTCGCGAGGGCTCGTCCAAGGACGTCGATGAGAGCAAGGACCAGCTGGCCTTGACAATCATCTCACAGTCGATCGACGACGAGACGCTGCTACGAGTTGTGGAGGAGACCGCGTCTGATGTGTGGACAGCACTACGCTCTATGCATGTGGGCGTTGAGCGTGTCCGGGAGGCGAGGATTCAGTCCTTGCGCTCGGATTTTGATAATCTTAAGATGAGTGATGCAGGGTCCGTGGATGATTTCGCGACGAAGTTCACGACGCTCGTTGGGCGCATCAGTGAGCTTGGAGACACGATGTAAGAGAAGTACGTCGTGAAGAAGCTGCTGCGAGCCGTCTCCAACAAGTTCATCAATGTTGCGTCGTCGTTGGCGCTATTCGGTGACATCAATAATATGGCCATGGAGGAGGCCATTAGGTCACTGAAGGCGCATGAGGAGCTGCTCAAGGGGCGCAAGGCCCAAACGGAAGAGCAACTTCTCATGATAAGAGGATATGACTCGTTGCGAGGACGAGGTTGTGGCCGCGGTCGTGGTCGTTGCCGTGGTGAAGGTTGGGATAAATCCAAGGTACAATGCTATAATTGTGAAGAGTATGGGCATTTTGCGTATGAGTGTCCTGAGAAGGGAAAGAAGGAGAAAGCCTTGTTAGCTCAAAGTTACGCGAGCGATGAACCAGCCCTCCTTTGAAGCTCCGTGAAGATTTGACATGACAAGATTAAGGGGGAGGAATGTTAGATATTAATTTTGTCATTAGTATATTTAAAGTTTGTTATTTATCACGTTAAATTTGTTTACGAGTCAGTACATCATGGTATAGTAGTGTCACATGTTTGAGTTTGCGTCATAAGAGCATATCCGGCGGAGGCATGCATGCATGGAGCAGTTGGTTACTGCATGCTTGCATTAGTGGTGTGTGTTGGGCCGAGTATTAAGAGAAATGGCTTAAGAATAGGTCTAAGTAGTTGGAGTGCGTTTGAGTCCGTGTGATCACGTTGTTTATGATATAAGTTGAGTAGGAGAGATGAATAAAAGCAAGTCATTTGGAGTGAGTCCATTTACTTCCTCTTGTGTGTGTCTATGTGAGAGAGATACCCAACAAGAGAATGAGAAGAAATCAGTGAGTGATTTCCAAAGTGATAAGGGTTTGAGTGATTCAATCCCAACAAAGAATTGATCAAAATTTCGGCCTAGTTAAATGATTGGTGAGAGCAAAGAGGCACACTTGTAGTTCTACACAGGGCTCCAATTCCTGGTTCTAGGCAAAACCGCAAAATCACACCCGAACTAGCCATTCCCAAGATGTACAGAAATCTCAAATCCTAAGTTTTGGCTGCCATTGTTGTGATATGCTGAAAAAACTGAGGATGGGGAGAGAGAGGAGAGATGCAACTGGCTACAAGTTTGTGCAATGGGGTGAACATCCAATTTGTGGGCCGTTGCTGCAGCATCATGGTGGGCATGAAGAATGAGCGGGCAAATGTGGAAAGAACAAAAGTGAAACATTGCTTAGTCCAGATACTTCGGTCCACTACTATGCGCAAAATAATATAATTTCCGGCACAAGCAATACAGAAATAAATAAGTGTATATCTCCATATATTCCCCCTTTAATCAATTCAATTGCAGAAATAGCACCATCTGCCCAAATCCTAAAAGAATGGAAATCAACTGATTCCACCCAAAACAAACAGGATTGCAACAATCTGCATGTACTATTGAAAGATTACAACTTAAATTTTCAGTTAGGTTTTTAGAGTTTTTCTGTCGATCTAATGCTTAGTTTGGATCGAGCTTTCCAATTTCACAGTTTTGGAATAATATTTTTTTCTCAATTTAAATTGAAATCCATCTTGGCCAGTTTTAGAAAACAGGAGTGGGCCAGGATCACCGGGTTTCCACCAGGATCCTGAACACAGGTTACCACCAGGATCTTCAACCCAGGTTCTATGAAAGACAATTTATAGAGTGCATCATAAACATGTACAATGGAAATGATAAAAGAGCACCTGTACTCCAGAAGATATCTTTCCATTCTTGGCATGCGGCACCTTCCTGACATCCTTCAGATATGCTTTGAGTAATTGCACTGGTTCAAACTGCTCCGTGAGCTCAAACGCATAAGCCAAATTAATTGCATCAATTGGTCTTCCACTATCCACCAGAACTCCAATGATACCTGACATCATGAAACACCATCAGTAAATCACTTATAGTCATGAAAGAATGTGCTAACATGTGAAAACAAAAAGAATGTAAACGAGAAAAGCAAAACAATGAAAGAAAAGAAAATGGAAAATTAAGTGCACAAACAAAATATAACATAAAGAAAATTCGCATAAAACAATTATTGAAATTGTCAAAAAAAAAGCAGATACAAGAGCAGCAGGGCATGTGACACATAGGCTTGTTCCATGTTGTAACGATAACTCAATAAGCAATATTTTTCTTGTTCTCTGACCATAAGTACAAAAGTTACCATTCACATATGTGAAAATAATAATTTTGGAACTGCTCATTTGTGGGCACTACACAAGCTCTAACAAAAATAGCAAAAACAAGTAATCAAACTGGAGGGCAAGGTCAACATAAGGAGGGTTCGAATAGAGTCCTATCAGCTTCTTACATTTCAGTACATAAGAGTAGAGAAGTTATTTAGAAAGGACTGGAGTCCTGGACTTTTCAAGAGCACACACTTCGCATATTATATATATAGGCAACATATCCAGTGACTGTCTACTACGTGCGAGTAGAATATCCTATTATATAGGCAATATATTAGAGAAGTTATTTAGATATCCTATTCTATACGTGCGAGTAGAATAGCCTATTCTACTCCCTAGCCATTTAACGCGTACCGACCGAGCCACTTATCACAGCACTCAATGCAAGGAACTGTCCCAGTGACTATTTGCTACGTGGCAAAACACAAACCGTATCCCAACTAGTAAATGACTAATAAATGCTAGTTCTTGTTTGTACATGAATCTTCTCTTTTTTTATTTAGCCATAACTTTCAAATGAGAATGATTTTGGTCTTCAAATTTTTTAGGATTGTAGAATCATACATCCTCTACGTATGGTAATTTTTTGAGAATTTTTCAAAATATATACAAACTTTAGAAAACACTGGATATGTTGACTTTTACTATTCAAACAAATGACATGTTACGAGTGATTACACCAAATGTTACCATATTGAACAAAGTGTTACACAACAGCTTTACACAGGATATAGTAACATATTGAGTAATAGGTAGAAAAATGTTGTTTTCTTGACAGTAAAAGATAGTATGTGCTGCTATTTGGCACTTTGTTATTTTCATCTCTCTCAAATCCGATTTAGTCTTCAAATTTTACAGGGTTGTAGAAGCTCACCTCCCCTACGTGTGATAATTTTTTGAGAATTGTTCAAACATTTTACTACAGGTCCGGCAAACAGAACTAAATTCTTATTCATGAAAACCACAAGTACACATTTTCAAAACTTCTCAAAAAATTACCATAGATAGGGAAAGTGAGATTATACAACCCTGTAAAATTTGAAGAGCTAAAAGATATGAAAAAGACAAATTCGGCAGACTAGTGATTTTTCACTGTTTAGTGCTTTGTCAATTTCATATCTTTCAAATGTGATAAGTTTGGTCTTCAAATTTTGCAGGGTTGTAGAAGCTCACCTACCCTGCATATGGTAATTTTTTGAGATTTTTTGAAAACTTGAACATATAATTTTTCATAGATTTTACACCATAAGGCTGTTGTATACAGCATATAGTAACACATTGACTAATAGGCAGTAAAAAGTAGTTTTCTTGATAGTAAAATATAGTATATGCTGCTGCTTGGTACTTTGTTATTTTCATATCTCTCAAATCCAATTGAGTTGGTCTTCAAATTTTACAGGGTTGTAGAATACCACCTCCGCTACGTGTGGTAATTTTTTGAGAATTTTTCACAGTAAAATGTTATTTTTTGACGGTAAAAGATAGTATATGTTACTGTTTGACACTTTGTTATTTTCATCTCTCTCAAATCCGATTGAGTTTGGTCTTCAAATTTTACAAGGTTGTAGAAGCTCACCTCCCCTACGTGTGGTAATTTTTTGAGAATTTTTCAAACATTATACTGCAGGTCCGGCAAACAGAACTAAATTCTTATTCATGAAAATCATAAGTACACGTTTTCAAAAATTCTCAAAAAATTACCATAGATAGGGGAGGTGAGATTAAACAACCCTGTTAAATTTGAAGACCAAAATCATCCTCATTTAGAAGTAATGGGCAGATCAAAAAAAGAAAGATTCATGTAACAATTAGTATTTATTAGTCATTTACTGTTCGTTGCATGGGACACGTTACTGATCGACTTACGTGAATGGTTTGAACGCATTTATGCCTTGGTTTTGCATGATATGTTGTTACGACCGGGTTACGACCAACGTGAGGGGGTTTATGGCTCGCGCGTAGAATAGGTAGTGCTACACGCTGGCGCAGAATAGCGCCTCTGTATATATGTATATATGGACAACATATCCAGTGTAAACACCCCTTATCATGAAATCCACGTGTACAAGTTTTGAAAATTTTTCAAAAAATTACCATACGTAGGGGAGGTAAGCTTCTACAATCCTGTAAAATTTGAAGACCAAACTCATTCGCATTTAGGCTGAATTTGTCTTTTCATATCTTTCAAATGAGATTAAGTTTGGACTTCAAATTTTACAGGATTGTAGAATCTCACTTCCCCTATGTATGGTAATTTTTTTAGAATTTTTCAAAACTTTTACATGTGGATTTTACGGAGTTTTCACGGTAAGGAGGGTTTTCACTCGGTAATCAATGCATAATGAACTGATACTACAAAAGACACTACAATTATATAACTAACACAACAAAAATTAACCAAAGCGAAGAAAAACTTTAAATGGTGATTAATTCTTAAAGTTCAAGAAATTATCTAAGTGATGACCTAGGCAACTTTGATAACTTTAATGTGTCTTTTCACTGCACGCACTAACCAGCAAGTAATAATATCAACACTATAGATATTCATAAATGTACATCTACGGGGTATAAAATGTCCCATTCCATAAGCATGTGAATGACCAAGATTTTTCAAAATCACCTATGATCAATGCTTATAAGAGCTAGGTATATGATTAATCCATAATAGCACTCACCTGGCATATTCTGTGACAACCCAAGTAATCGACAAAGCTCAGGTGTTTGGCGACGACGACTGACAGAGGGAAGAAGCTTACACAGCTCATCTTCCGCAAATTCAGAAAAAATACCAAAGGTGGCCAGGAGTTGAAGAAATGCATGTGCTTCCAGGCAGTTTCCGTTGCTAGCTTCAAAGTCAAGGCTATCCAACTTGGATTTCCATTCCAATGCAATTTTTTTTGCTCGATCTTTGATATTTGCTGTAAGCATTTGTCCGTTGGAAATGTAACCAGTTATAGCATCAGATTGCAGCTGACCAAGCGACTCCATCAACATGAGGCACGTCCTTCTTACACCCAGAAGGCTTCCATCCTTTTTGCCATCCAATACCAGATTATCTCCAGAATAGAAGTCTTCCAGAGAATCCAATACTAAGGTATACGGACCAGATGCTCGCGTGAGTGCAATCGGGATTTCCTCACGGATGGCTGTTAAGTTCTTCCGATTGTCAGATATGAACTTATGAAGCCCGTCAACGTTCATTTCCTCACAGAGAATAACAAGTTCGGAACGAGGCTTTACAGCAGTGTTGTCATATTGCAGGTGTGCATTGTCTTCAGGGGTAGATTTGGGCCACTTTACAGCAAGAGTAGCCGTGTGTCCATTAAAGACAGTATTATTAGCCAGTGCCTCGCTCATTGGGTTGACAACAGGAACAGGCAAGGACAGCTTTGACTTGCCAAAGATCACAGCTAGTGCAGCATCTCTTTTCTGCTGAAGCTTTTCCAGGGAAGTCAGCTCCTTAGCCACAACAACAGCCTCCCGTTGCTCCAGCATCTGCTCCGATTCCCCAACTGTCTCCTTGAACTCCTCCTCCTGCTCTTTGAGCTCATCAAACTTTTTCTTGAGCGACTGCTCAAGGCCATGGAAATGATCCTCAAGTTGCTTCCACTTCATGTTCAAGGAAACAGCACTCTGGCTTTCAAGCTCAGCAAATGCTCGCTGAAGCTTCTGTATCTTAGAGCTTGTCGACTCCATAAGGGTAGTGACAGACTCCATGTCAGACATGGCAACAGCCTCTGCAACGAAGGAAACAGCACAGGCACTTAATACCCCCATCCAAACAGCACAATCAAAGCATAATAACAACAAAAAATTTCACATGATTTCCTTCAAATGAATCAATTCTATTCTTATTCTTCTACAGAGGCACATGTACAAGAAAAGAGTAAATGGAAACTGAATCCATCCCCTTGTGAGAAAATTGGATGGCTCCATGGGCCAATCATTCAAGGGTTACCTACCCCCATCACTAACCTACCAGGAAGGCAAGAACTGAACTGAATTCTCTAGCATAGTAATAACAAAAACTTATAATTTCACATGACTTTCCTAAAATGAGTCGGTTATCTGCACCACAACGGCATAGAAAGCAATTTCATTTGCAAGAACAGCCAGCACATGTAACCACCAATTATATTCCTAGTCTGATACAGAGGCATAGAAGAAGCGTAGATGGAAACCCTCTGAGAAAATTGGATGGCTCCATGGGCCAATCAATCAAGGGTTACCAACCCCACCACTAACCTACCAAGCAGGCAAGAACAGAAGTGAAGAATCACTGGTCCGGATGGCTGGATCTGAGACTTGATATAGGAAATCGGGCACATACCTACTGCCGAGGCGACCAGGCGTTGTCGCAGGAGCTCGCCCCCCGCCCCCGCCACCACCTCCGGTGGCTTGGGGAGGAGACCGAGTGGGTCGCCGGCTGCTGGAGGTGCGGTGGTCGGGGGAGGAGAGGGAACCCTAGGGGCCTAGGCGTTGTTACCTGTCTGTGAGTGCCTTTTGGAAGATGGGAAAGGGGACGAGGATGAACAGCTGGAATGAGCCACCGAAAAGTAAAGTAGAATGCATTGTACGAGAGGATTAGAGGAGACACATGGGTCCTATATGGCAGTGACTATCTTGGGCAGGTTTGTAATTTTGTTTTCAGTTCACATCTTGAAAGTAGATGAAATCTGAAATTTCGGCGAAATCGTAAAATCTAGATAAAATTTAAAAAAAAATTTGAAATACAGAATTTTTGAACCGAAATTCGGTCAAAATTACCAAAATCTCATCAAAATTCAATCGAGTGAAAAATAGACGAAACGATGTTAAAATTTTTGAAAATTTTTTTAGACGGTCCTGACACATCACTAATATTCCCATAAAATTTTCAATTGATAACCAAGCCTAAGGAATTTTTACAAATTTTGACAGTACTACTGTCCTGATAAAAGGCTAACCAGCAAATTTCAACCGAATGAAAAATGGTGCAAACCATGTTAGAAAATTTTAAAAAAAATTGTGGATGGTCTTGAAGCAACAATAATGTTTCCATAGATTTTTTAGATGATGATCAAGCTTGATGAATTTTTAAAATTTTGGAAAGTGCTACTAAAAGTTGACCGACAAATTTCAACGGAATGAAAAATGGTTGAAACCACGTTAGAAAATTTTGAAAAAAAAATGGATGGTCCTGAGATATCAATAATGTTTCTATAAAATTTTAGGTGATGATCAAGCTTGAGGAAGTTTCAAAAATTATGATAGTGCTACTATCCTGATAAAAGCCTCACGGTGCTACATATATTGCTTCTATAGATTTGATTGAGCAACCAAAACAAGTTTAAAATTTTAGAAAAGGGTTATTAGGCAATTATTAAGCTCTCCTAAAATTTTGGATCATGATCACACTTGAGAAAATTTATAAAATTCTGACACGGTTACTATCTCTGTTATGTTCATTCTGTTTTTGAATTTTTCAATATAACAAATGAATTTAAATTCTTATGAAAATTTTTATATATGATCCTAGATTGCCAAAGATGGGAGCATTATCAAGCTTGTAAAATTTTATAAAGATCTGACAGTGTTTTTGTTATTTTTATAAAACATCTCAAAATTTTGGTTTTTCAACAAATTTTCATATAAGATGGAATTCTTAAGAGTTATTGACCCAAATCTGGTTATCAAAAGTCAAAATCTGGTCAAAATACTCGAGATTTGTTGAAATTTTGCCAAAATTTTTGAAAATATTGTAGCAATTTGAATTTTTTTTCAAATTTTTTTATCCTGCCGAGATTTTGAACCTCGTCCACGGTTGAAATCCGAGATCTTGCCGAGATTTTACGAAATTTCACCGAAATTTTTAACCTTGGTCTTGGAGGCTTGATTGTCTCCTAGAAAGATTGCCCCCTCTAGTGATTTACGTGGCAGACCTAATCTTATCGTTTCCATTCTCACATGATTAATCTAAATATTTTTAAAGCGTAGTTGGTTGAACAAAAAATCCATTGACATTATATTTTCCGCTGCTATAATCTTAACCAATAAAAGAGTTTACCTTTATCCATGGGACGATGTCCCACTGTTGGTGTCGAAAAATGTGAAGACGAATTAATCAGCTCAAACACACGAGAACGCCGAGTTCAAGTTGGTTCAGGGCGTGGTAGCCGATTTGATCCTGCAATCGACAAGATAGATAAAAAAATATTCTCAAAGCCGATCTAATGTGGTAATTGGTAAAGATCTAAACAGCTACGCAAAGCTGATTAAATCAAAGGTAACGATAAGTCTAAACAGCTTGTTACGGCTGATTAGATGATTGATAAAGGTAGATTTTTCCGAAAAAGGTGATACGCAATAAGATCGAAGAAAAATCAAACTTGATTAGCATAATCGATGATGACCAACAATCGGCGATGAGCAACTTTATTGATCAAGATCAGATTACATGGGAGATTCTAATTACAAAATCTACTCCTAGTTGACGGGAAAGTAAATAAAAGTAGATACAAGTTGTTTGATTGATTGGGTTGTTTTGTTTTGCTCGCCCTTGACCCTCTTTTATAGTGCATTGGCCGATCGTATCCTCTCCAAGGCGTTGCTAATCATGATCCGTATTGGCCATTGTACAAATAAAATTTCATCTTTGTATCAACATCGGCCATAATTCTATCTTTAACTTATCTTTCCCTTCTTAACGATATCGGCCAAAAATATCCTTTTTTATCCTTAGCTTGACAAATTGATCATGACTTGCCAAATTCTGGCGCTAACATATGCCCCCATTTTTGAGAGATAATATGTTATCTTTCAAAAATCTTCTTGGTCAGCTTAGCGTAATATCATTATTGGTAACTGCTCCATTTATAGCGTCGTAAAATCTTGAGACGCGTATCTTCACCATTAACAACATGCGAACCGCTGAATATACCTCCTGCCTTATCACTTTTTTCACCCCCTATAAATATGAGGCCTATTCACTCGTCATTTTCACGCACTCAAGCTCTCGGACCCTCTACCATCGGCTTCATCTTTGACTTTTCAAACTTCAAACTTTGCTCAGCAATCTTCGTCAGCAAGCACAACTTTTCATCAGCCCAATGGATCCCAACCAGGTACTCATTCCCATACCCGATAGCAATGCCCAATATTACCTAGGACCGGTTGGAAGTCTTGATTCATCAGTCGTAATATAACAAGAAATACGTCGTCTTCCTCTGTCGACCCCTGAGTACAACATAGAAGGATGGAGTAAAAGCTTTAGGGTCTGGCTGACAGCGCTAAAGGGCTGGAGGAACTAGTATAATCAGGTAGCAGCCCAAAAGATGGTAGAGTTGGAGAAGATAGGAATAGCTGAGTGTCTCCCTCTTTCCTTAACTGATCTAGAGGCCAATGAGTTTTTAGTGGCCACAGCTTGTTATTTATGGTCGGACACTTAACGCCTTTATGTTCATAACTAGCCCTATCGAACCAACTCTCTTAGATGTGGCACAGCTTTATTGCCTCCAAATGGATGGAGATCAAATATCAGCTTTTAGCGCTAAACCCCAATACAAGTTGATCCATTCTAAGGGAGAGGGCTGGAACAAGTATATTAGCAATAACAAAGGAGTTGGCCCAGTGTCTAATAAGGAGTTGGCCCAGTGTCTAATAAGGAACCCGTTATGGATCATTCAAGTCTGGATGTATTGTGTCCTTAACCGACCCTTCAATATTGACTCAACTGAAGTCACTCCTTAGCCCCTATAGAGAACTCCAGAAGGCCAAGAGCTTGAGTTTAGAGATAGCCGACCATTCGACGAAAAATTTATCCCTTTGCTCCTGCACTCAACCGAGACTTACCCCAATTGGAGCAAGAAATTTTTTGGCTTTCTTCCTTCAGCTTAGTCAAACAGACTTCAACCAGCATGATTTTTTCAGTTATAAGGAAGCCGATATTTTTCCCTGGCCATCATTTCTTCACCTAAAAGCCGACAGCAACGAGATGCTTGCAGAGATCTTGGATCTATACAAGATTTTTCTATCACCAAGTGTGCTATCTATCGTCTTACACACAAGAAATCGAAATTACCAGCCCTCTTACGAATTGTATCACCCATCTATGTATGCCAGACAGCTAGGATTCGGCCAAGTATCTCCAAGCTTTCAGCTCTTTGACTGGATCAGGCCAAGGGATCGGCTTCGCAGTTTGTCTAGTGCCAACATTGTTTTGCACATAGCCGCAATCTTCAACTCCACTCCCTGCCACACTTCGCGTTGCAAACCCGGAGGGCAGACAACTTCACCAGTTGGTGGTCGACTATTTGAGCAGCATTATACCCTATGGAGTGCACTATATCGACGGTGGTCACCGAATTTTTCCCAGAACTGCCACCCGTTGAATCGGCAACCACTAATTCCTCTAGTAGTGGCTCGAGCTCTAGCAGCAACACTAGTTCATCAGGCTATACTAACATAAGTATAGTTAACATTACTAACGAGGTATTAGCTAAATTTAGACTTTATCTATTAATAAGCCTCCTAAATATTTCTGAACTTTTATTGATCGGCTTTTCTCCATTTTGCAGACCAAAGCAGCAGAAAAGAAGCCAGTCGATTCATCGGGTGTTGGCCAATCCAGCAAGCGGCCATGCTTTGCGGTGACAGCTTTGGCGGGCTACTCATTGGGCACCTTTGGTGTCCAAGCCCTTCCATCTTGAACTACAAGAAGCAACAACCAAGTATACATTCATTGGCTTTAATTTCTCCATGACTTTGTGTATAAACCGATATTCATAGCCACTCTCCTTAATCAGAAAAGAAATGCGGTTGAACCAAGAAGGCCATCACTTCCAAAGGTCCCCCGCCAAAGAGAGATTAGTTGACCATTCACCATGTGGATCGGCCTCTGATAAGGTAAACACTTGTGGTAGTCTATTCATGAATTTTTCTTTTATTAACAATTTCTAACACTTGATTTTTGCAGCCTGCACTCTCTTCTACCATCCAAGTGGCCAATATCCTGGCCGATCTACCAGCCGCAGAGTCTGAAATCCCTCCTCTACCGTTGCAACCGACACCACCTGCACTTACTGCTCTCACTGTAGATTCCGTCAGGTTGACAGACTCCCTCACCGATAAGTTGGGTTTCACCTTGTCAGACTTGGAGGATGACGAGGAAGTAATGATGGACTATTATCCCAAAGAAATCCAGTAGATCCTTGGCATGTCTAAGGATGCATCAGCTATAGTGGCATCAGCCCTAGGCACAAAGGAGAGGCTGGACAAGTTTTTTTAACTTCTGTTCATGCCGTCGGCTAAACTGCTTGAAAATGCCCAGCCACTTCGGGATGCAATGGCTACAGTATAAGCCGATTTACCTGTAGAAGTGATGGCAACATTGTTGAATGTATGCTATCTTGATGATAAAAGAGGGGTAGTCGATGCGGCCACAGCTAGGCTTGCACTCCGAGATACGCAGCGAGAAGACTATAAAATTTCGGACAAGATGATAGCCGATACTAAGGCCAAGACAGCCAAATTTGATGAAGATGTGAAGTCCCATAAGCAGACCAAGGAAGCGACTATGAAACTAGAGTCGACCAAAAAGTTCCTTGAAGCAGAATTGAATCAACAAGCAGATTCCAAAGGCCAACAAATGCTAATGGACTCCGCATCGCTATAAAGACTCAACTTGGCCTGGTTGTAGCGGCAGTGAAGAAACAATCGGCCAAGGTCACTCCTGTGCCGGGAAGAATCAAAGAGGACTAGAAGATCCTTGAAGATGTGGACCAGACTATTGCCAAGGCTACTGCTGCACTGTCGGCTCTAGGAGCTAAGCTTAACAGTCCTGGGATATAATCGGCTTATCTAGAAATTGTACTAGAATGCTTGTACTGGGCTAGTTCCAAAACAATATGTCGAATGTTTTGTAAAATACCCATAATCGGCTGTTTAACCGATTATTATTCATGCTTTAATCCTTTCTACTTGAAGTGTGATGCTTATAATCAACTATAGTTTACTTTTAGTTTATAGCCAGAATTAACTGCAACGAGTTAATATGAATTTTCATGACTGAATAGATATCCTTAGCCGATTAGGAGCTAATCCAAATACTTGGGGGATACTTCTTCAAGTATTTGCCATTAATTGCCTTAGAAAATACTACCCCTTCCAGCGTCTCCAAAATATAAGAATTTCTAAGCCGATGAATCTTATATGGTCCTTCCCACGTCATTTGCCAAATCGATTATCACCAGAGCCGACAGGAAAAATAGTTTTTCAAACCAAATCGGCTTCACAAAATGACTTAGCCATTACCTTTTTATTGTAAGCCTTTGCAACTCTTGCCTTATTCTTTTTAAGCCGATCCAACGTATGTAAACGCAATTTCGCCAAGTCATCCAAATTGTCGGTCATCAAATCTTTATAATCTTAAGCCGACAAACCATTCTGTCTAGCCGTTCTTACCAAATCAATGTTGATTTCCAAGGGCAACACAGCCTGTTGCCCATATACCAATTGATAGGGCGATAACTTTATCGCACCATGGTACGCAATCCGATATGCCCATAATGACTTCAATAATGTCATATGCCAATTCCTCGACTTCTCTTCAATTTTCCTCTTGATTAACTTAATCAACGTTTTATTTGACAACTTAGCTTGACCATTAGCCTAAGCATAATAAGGTGACGAATTTAACAATTTTATACCAAAACTCCTAGCAAAACCTTGAAACTCATCGGATACAAACATAGTTCCCTGATCGGTCATAATAGTCTGTGGAATTCCAAACCGATGGACAACATGTTCTGTAACAAATACGATAGCTTCAACACTCATAACCTTTCTAAGTGGAATAGCCTCAACCCATTTAGAAAAATAATCGGTCGTAGCCAATATGAATTTATGGCCTTTGCTTGATGCATGAAATATTTATCCGATTATATCTATCCCCCATCCTCTGAATAGCCAAGGCTTGATAATTGATGCAAAGTCGATGCTGGAGTCAATTGTACGTTGCCAAATTTATGACAAGTCTGGAATCCCTTGTAATATTTGAGACAATCTTCTAACATTGTCGACCAAAAATACCTAGTACGCCATAACAGCCATTTTATTTTATGAGCCGATTGATGGGATCCACAAATACCTTCGTGCACTTCTCCCATGGCCACTTTAGCTTCTTCGGCTTAAAGACATCTTAGTAACAAACCCTCTAAAGTCTGATAACAGAGTACATTATCAAAGATGACAAACTTTAAGGTCTGTCGCTTAATTCTCCGATCAATAGGTTTTGAAGGATCAGTCAAATACTCCACAATTTTTGTTCTCCAATCACTAGTGGTAACACATACGATCATTTTTTCTATCAGCTCGAATTCCTCTAATTGGCCAAAAACTTTATAGCCCGATGCTTGTTAAGATAGAAAATTAGCCTTATCATTTAACCCTTGAGGAATATGACAAATGGAAAATGAAGTGAATGAGCCAATTATAGTGAGACACTGCTCTAAATATTTGATCAAAACTTCATCATAATAGTTATATTTTCCTTAATTTGCTGGACCAACAACAGAGAATCGCCATAAGCCTTAACAAAATCAACTCTGATATTATTGAGTAGCTTAGGCCTTTAAGCAATACTTCATATTTGGTTTGATTATTAGAACATCTACAGTTCAGCCTGAATGTGAACTCAAAACTATATCCTTTAGGCGAAATCAGCACTATTCCGATACCATTTCCCTCTCGACATACCGATCCATCGAAAAATAGTTGCCAAGGGGCAACAGATACTAGATCGATATTGGTATCAGTTTTGTGTCCTGTTATAAAATCAGCAAGCATTTGACCATTAACATCTTTGGCCAATTCATACGTCAAGTCGAACTCGATGAGCGTGTATGCCCATTTACCAAGTCAATGTCGGGACATGAATATGCAAATTCGGACCCTCTGTGTATATCACACTAGTCCAGAATCACGCTACTGCACACAGGCTCAACATAGATGAATATCACAATCATACACAACGGAAAACATAATAAAAGACTTCATATATTAAATATAACTGACTGTATGACCTTATGGTCAACTTACATGATTAAGCCATGTAGGACTAGACTAAGAATATTAAACTAAGATATTGCAGCGGGAAGAAAAACATAAATGACTTACCATAGGCAACTGACAAGGCTCGTACCTTAAACACACACATCCTCCTGGTACTCCACCTCCAAAACTAGTGTAGACTCCTTAACTGGTGATGTTATTGTTGGCAAAGGTGAGTACTTAAAGCACTCAACAAGTTGTGTACAGAATGCAATTCTATCATAACTATATGCAAGGCTTATTCCAAAGGAATGGCTATCATGGTTATTTTGTAGTCAAGTAGCATTTATGAATGAATACATAATAGATTGAAAAGAAAGTAAAACAAATTACAGTTGTCGACGATCAAGATCGCCTGACCGCAAGAGGAAGGAGGGTATGATATAAGAGTGGAACCCGAGATCGTGCTCGCCGAAGGGAGGAACCCTGATCATCGCTAAGGATGAGAATAAGAGAGCGGTTGACGCGAGGAATTATACTGATTCGAGCCCCCAGCATGGGTAACAGCTCTACTCCAGTCTTGCCCGGAGGCGAAAGGTAGACAATGATGTACTGTGGTTGAATACAAGGGGTGCTCGAGCCAAGGTCGAGCACTGGTTCTCTGTGTCATGTTGCCTATGTCCTTGTGTTGTTTTCCTCTCTCCCCGTGCAGGGGAAGGTTTTATACCTCTAATACAGACTGTTACAAGAAATGGCTTCATCCGAAAAGTTCGGGAGTGTGGCGCCAAACCTGGATCTGGGGCACAGTAAAGTCGGGTGGTAATTGCCCCGAGAATGTAGCCTCCACGCTGGCCTTGACTCCGTCTTTAAAGCCCTTTACTCGACTTGGTAACCACCGGCTTCTTTAAACTCCCAGCTCGGCCTTGCTAGCTCAAGCTGGGCCCTCATTCTCCTGCTCGAGCTCGCTGGTCATGAGCTCAAGCTCGGGAAGCGCATGATCGAGCTCGCCTGGCCCCGAGCTCGAGCTCGGGTGCTTGAACTCGTGGGATACAACCGCGAGCTCGAGGGGTGTTTACTTGCACAGAGGTTACTGATCCCCGACAACAGTAAATATAACTTTCAGTATTTCCCAAGTAAACATAGCATCTAGCCCTAAGTTAAGTTCCAAACCTTCCAATGGCAACCTGCCATCCCAACCATGTTTTTATTTTATAAAATCTCACTCTTGACTGTAATTCCCGAGCATTGCTCAATACCGCGAGCACGGCTATCCGAATAGATTATACACTCTTCAGAGGTTATGCGCTTTACCCACACGACATGAACATCTCTTGGTGCAAACGTTACTAACACACTTCCTTTGGTGTGTCGCAGAGATATCATGACAAAGCCTTTACAATATTCTATCTTAACCCAGCACTACCCGCTGAGGTTTCAATACTGAACGGGCTGGTTACCATAGTCAGGGCGCCCTCTGCGTCATATGAGATGATCCGTGAAGGGACTGGTTACCACAACCCGGAACTCACACCACCACTAGTAGTACTTAAGCTAAGACATTACAAATTAATCAGCTAGGTCTATCCCATTCCAGACATGTGGTTACATGTTTGACTTACGTCTAAGGCTTGCAAGGTTAAGTCCTTAAGATAACTAGGACAAGACTTCCATATACCCTCTGTCTTTTTGACCCACCTTGGCACACTGCCCCTCACCACTTGCCCCAATCTAAATGATTACACCCTAGTTCATTACCAAGTACCACATGCTATCAACAAGTCAACATTGTTGCGTGACAACCCTGTCACTACAACTCAACATCATTGTGTGACAACACCTAACACACCAATTTCATAAACATGTTCCATATTCCATTAGTCAAGATTAACTTTTAGTATCTCAAAAACATGTGTTGTACATGGTATGGCTAAGCATACTACACGGTCTAACCAACCTATATTGATTTTAATATTTACCAACTAGTAATGAACCAATTTAGGATGACAATTAATCATGACATACAAATGACAAGGTAGGGTATAGTTCAATTAGGTAGATTAACTAGTTCCCGAACTATTTTGAAACAGTTATACACATAAAATAACATGCATAAAGTAAAACAATATAGCGATTTTATAAACTGTGTTCAACATGATCAATACACAACTTGCCTTGAAAAAGCTCTTGTTCTTGCTCTGGAACCTGGTCTTGCATTAACGAATCCTCCTCGAACGCTCCGAGCACTTCGACGTATATGCGTAATAAGAGTGAATACAAAATAAATACCAAAATAGAGAGAAAACAAACTTCAAAAATCAAATAAAATTCACCATTAAATAGACCTTAATTTTAATTTTTTTAGAAATTTGAATCACCTCAATCGGAGCTCGTATAAGGGAGATTGGGCTCTCAAAAGTTTTGAAAATAAAGCAAATGCCAAAAACCAGAAATTCATTAATTAACTGAATTATTTTTATACTGAAAAATCTCGATTTTTGACATCAGCCCTGATTTAACCGAATAAAATAAATCATAAAACCTCACGGTCACTGGCAAGTGGGCTCGGGTCATGGACCCGATCCATGGACCACGCAATCTCCACGGTGGACTCGGTCCAGTGAATAGTTTGACCGGCGATGATGTGGCAGCGGACCAATGATGTAGTGTACATGTGGACATAGACATCTGACGGGCAGCAATATGGCACCCACATGATGACATGTCATCAGCCACGTCATCCTGATGCCTCGGCCATGACTTACCGGCGAAGCTAGGAAGCGGAACTGCCGAAGCTAGGGAATACGATCTATGGAACGTCATTTCCTTACCGGATTAGCGTCAAAACCGAGTGGATCTGGATCATCTTGTCGTGAGGTTCCCAGATCTGAGCTCGTTTGCGACGGAGACACTTCGGCGATAACGGATCTAGTAGAAAACCCCTGCCGCTTATCTCTCCTCCTCCGGCGAGCTTGTTCTCCTAATCGACGAAGCCTCAGCGACAAAACATAAGCAGCAGATACGAGACTCACCGATAACCTCGTACAATGGGCGGTGCGCCTTTAAAGGCCCCAGTTTCCTTGCCTAGCTCGAAATCCCATCCGACATGGTGGAGGAAATCACCTCCGACACGGCGGCAGCTTCGCAAGGGAACAAAACACAGTGACTATCCAATTCAAGATGAACGGCCATGATACGTCTGTACGCGGCATGATCCTAACTACTAGCAACAACCAACGACCGTGATACGCTATAGTTCTGATCAGACCTGATTAATCCTGGCTTCCCATGCTATATCCAATGGCCCAAGACAATTAGGGTTTCGGGTAGAAAATGATCGTCGAATCTTCATCTAACGACTAAGGTTCACTAATCTAGAAGATGGGCCAAGCGGCCATTTTGGGCTAAACTCACAAAGATGGGTCGCACAGTGCTGGGCTTTCGGCCCAGTACTGTTTCAAGATTTTTACTTGGTTTTCTTAATTAAAATAATTCTAATAATTAATTAATTTGATTAAGGCAATAAAAAATATAAACAATTCTCAAAAATATTTTGAAACATTTGAAACTCAAATAAAATATTTTTGACAAAACTTTATTTAAACTATCACAATATTTTAATAGTTTTCACAAAAGGCCATAATAAAGCATATTAAATAAATTCCAGAAAAAACAATAAATTCAGGAAATGACAACATATATTTTATAACATCAGTTTTATAAATAAATTTACAAGCTGATGCTAAAATATAATGCCTTAATTTTGTGCAAGCAAAATATAATGCCTTAATTGTGATAAGCAAAGTTTTTCTACAAAAGGTACCTAGTTTCTGTGTCAATCAACCGTTGGCTTAAGTAGAAAATAACTTGCTCTTTACCGTCAATCTCTTGCGCCAAAATAGCTCCAATAGTCACCTCTTCGGCTAATATATATAATTTAAAAGGTATACCTTTTTGAGGTGCGGCTAAAACTAGAGGATTAGACAAATATTCTTTAATGCTCTTGAAAGTTTTCTGCTGATCAGCTCCCCAGAGAAAGTCTTGATTATTCTTTAACTTCAACAGTAGGGTAAATGAACTAATACGGCCAGAAAAATTTGAAATAAATCACCGTAAATAATTAATCTTACCGATCAACTTCTATAAGTCCTTTTTGCAGGTTGGTGGCTTAGTTTTGGCTATGGCTTTGACCTTTTCTTAATTAACTTCAATTCCTCTTTCATGAACTATAAAGCCCAAAAACTGCCTAGCCGATAAACCAAAAGCACACTTGTATGGATTCATCTTCAAAACATATGCCCTTGTATTTTTTAACACTCTAAATCAACCGGATGTTGTAACTCTTTCTTGGATTTTGCAATAACATCATCAATGTAAATTTCCGCAATATGGCCGATTAAATCATGAAAAATCAAATTCATGGCACGTTGATATCTTTCACCAGTATTTTTCAAGCCGAACATCACCACTGCCCATTCAAACAAACCTAGGGCACTAGGGCACCTAAAAGCTATCTTAGGTATATTAACTTCTGCTATGAATATTTGATTATATCCGGTATTACCATCGAGAAAACTAATAATTTTATTTCCCAATATAGCGTCAATAAGCATATTGGCTATTGGCATTGGGTACTTATTCTTTGGTGCGGCTTTATTCAAATCATTAAAATCAACTCACACCCTGAGTTTGCCATTTTTCTTCATGACAAGAACGATATTGGAAACCCATTTAGCATATCGGCAAGGCCTGATAAACTTAGCCTCCAATAACCGCTCGATTTCTTCTTTTATAATGGTATACAAGGCCGGATTGAATCATTTAGGAGATTGTTTAAATGGCTGATAATCTGATTTTATAAGTAGCCGATGCTCAACAAGTTGTCGGCTTAAAGCAGGCATCTCATGATATCCCCAAGCAAAGTAATCTTTATAATTCTTTAATATCTTGACTAACTTTTCTTTATAATCTGTAGCTAATTTTGAACTAAAAAAGTTGGTCTTTTCTACACCATCACCTATGTCGACTTCGTCTAGCAAATCAATCAATGTGAAACCTTGACCTAATTTCTCGATTTCTTGAAAATCTTCAATAGCCTCATAATTATTCGTTGTCTACCGATAGCTTCGCATTCTATCTTGTAAAGCTTTTATTATCGATTTGGACTCCATCAGCATAAAATTTCCTTTGTTTGATCAGGCATGCTTAGCCTTACATTGATCAGAATAAGCCCTATTTTGTTGATACAGATGAAATCACAGTCATCTAGAGCTTTACCCAACATACATTCGGCTTATTCATTTTGCTAGTTTGCATTTGAACTCGCTATGGCGATGTGAGCCGATGTATCAGCTTGAACCACTTCAACCTCGCTCCCATTCCATTAGACGAGCATCTAATGGATGGTCGACTGGACATAACAATTGGCATGAATCCAGTCTCACCCTAGCAGAACGCTGTAATAACCTTTGGTGTTAACCACGAAAAAGCAGTCGGCAATGTTTTGCTGTCAATTGTCAATTATGTTACCATAACCCCTCTTGCTTTAGTGGGATCGTCTGTGAAGTCATTTAAAAACATATTAGTTTTAATAAGATCATCGTCGGACTTACCTAGTTTCTTGCAAGTGGTATATGGCATCAGATTGATGGTTGCTCCTTCATCAACAAGCATCCTTGATATCGGTTTGCTATTGATATGCCCTTTCAAATATAATGGCTTTAGATATCGATGATCGTCATGAGGCTTTTCAAAAACTGCATCTTGAACCCCAAGCACATTTGAGCAAACGTCTCTTTGGCCGATACAGTACTTATCTTAAACTCGAATGGTAGAGTGAACACTATGTTGATGTCCATTAGAGGTGGAGAGTCATCTCGAATCACAGGTGAATCCAAATCATCAGCTGAATCAAACTCTTTTTCAACTGGTTCTTTTTTTCTCCACTCTTTCTTAGCGATTTTAATCGGTCGGAGTTCATTGAATTCTTCGTCTCTTTGTTTTTCTTTCTCGGCATCTCTCGTCTCCTGAGTTCTTAGCCTTTGAAGTCATCTACGTTGTGATCGGCTAAGCCTTGGAGGACACTACCTGGGTTTAGGTTCAATCGGCTCACGTAATTTTTCTACCAGATTAACCTAGATCATAGAAATTAACCCCTCCTCCGATTGTGTCTGTGGCTGAATCGGTCTAGAAATCCTTTCATGAACCAATTTTCCACGGACTTCACCATGACGATCTTGCATCGGCTCAGATATTCTATCTTTAACTGACCGTCGTTGCCAGTCACCTCGGCGTGGATAATGTTCTATCGGACAAATATATGGTAATGGCAAAGCTGACCCTCTCTTCCAACAGAACTGCCAAAAAGGGCATTATTGGTGAGCCTTTTCCAAGTTATCAGGCCAATACATATTATCTGACCGACATGCAGGATAATATGGCCTATTGCTTCTTCTTTCATATTTCTCTAATAACTAGGAGAAATTTGGCTTTGGTTTGTGAATCAGCCTTTGTGGTGGCGATGCTCTCCCAGCCTTGTACCACTTGTCAAACTGCAAGTCCCCATTTGACTTGATAGTTCTTGAACTATTTCCTTCACGGTCAGAATCTATTTGCAACAAGCCGACTGTAATCTTCAAGGTCTTCTTGCCTCTAGAGCTCGACTGAATATCAACATGTCGTGCAACTTTTGACCCTATATCATGTATCGGCTCTTTCCCTTTTCTAGAACATTGAACCATATTAATCGAAAAAGGATTAGCATCCAATTGCATTGTCAGCTCCTCTACGAATTTGAGTTGGCCATCTTCTATAGCCGATTGTATCTGCTATAAAAAAATATTGCAATCATTAGTATTATGAGAAAATGAATGATGCCATTTGCAGTACCTTCACTTTTTGATTTTGTCAGCCAACGGTATAATGTGTCCTTCAGGCAACAGTATTATTTTTTCTTACAGCAATAGATCAAAAATACGGTCATATTTAGAAACATCAAAAGCATATTTTATTTTAGACTTATTTTTAGTCGACTTAAGCCAGGGACAGATTAAGGACTTCTTAGACCTTTTAACCCATTCAGCTAAATTTGTCTTAGTCTTGTCGTCCTCAAATGAATCACTTGAGCCGTACTCGACGAGGTTAACCTTGGATTTATCTCTATTTTTATTATTATTATTGAATTTATCCCTAAAGCCTCTATTATCGGTAAATAGCTCTCTTGAGCCGATACACTATGTAACATGTGATTTAAATTGACAAATTCCTGTTCGCTAATTTTTTCCTTCAACTGGGGAATTAACCCTTGGAAAGCTAAATCAGCCAATTGGTTATCAGGCAAAGTAACACTAAAACACCAATTTCTCACTTCTCTAAATATATTAATATAATCTGCAACTGATTCCCCAAATTTTTGGCGAACAAAAGTTAAGTCAGTAATTCTAAGTTCCAAACTTCCAGCGAAAAAGTACTCATGAAATCGGCTCTCCAAATCGATCAAAAAATTAACTGAATTTGGGGGTAAGCTTGGGAAACATGTAAAAGCAGCTCTTGACAAAGATAACGGGAACAACCTAATTTTTAATCCATCGGATTGAGCAGCTTCATCACACTATGTGATAAAACGGCCGACGTGCTCTAAAGTAGTGATGGAAGCATTCCTTGAGAATTTTGCAAAACCAGGAACATTGAAATTATTAGGATAACGCATCCGATCAATGTAATCAAGGTATGGTTTCCGATAGCCTTTAACCTTTCCCTTGGGTTGTATGCCGAATTGGTCTTGCAATATGATAGATATCTGATCGACCCAATTTACTGCGTTAGCCGATGCAGTGTTAGAAGCTTGCCAATTACGTTCGTAATTGGTATTCTGCCACCCGAGCGTAAGCTTGGGTTGATAGGTCGCTTGAGCTAATGGGAACTGACCAGACTTCTTGTAACCAACGTTGTTTTTCCTAGCAATCAGCTCTAGTATTGGAACAAAAGGTTCCGAATACGTCACAACCTTGTATGGAGCCATATTCCTCTATGAAATTGGCTCGACATACTGTGGGTACCTACCTAGGAGGTTCAATCGGCTGTGGGACCGATTGTGAAAAGCATAAAACAGAGCCGATGGTGGTAAGTTGGCTAATGCATTCAACTTAGCGGTATCGGTATATGCTTGATAATGCACAAATCCCAATTGCATGAGGTTCTCGCGGCAATATTACCGTCAACTAGGTTGGTATCATAGTAAGAGATGGAATTATAGCTGAGGGTTTAGGATCGGCCATTACCATCGGGCTTTGTGTGCTTGTTGCTACCAAATAGACTGGGTAATTAGGCAAGATTTGCATTGGATCAAGCAAGCTTCCAGCCGATGCCAACTCTTGAGCTAGTCTTAACACTGTTGGCTATCATCGGCTTAAGCGTTGTGATTATAGCCGATGATTGGTTAATCAGAGCATGGTGCACAGATTGATTAATCATAGCAGATAATTCGGCTTATGTAGGCATGTATTGATTTACTGATGTATCGGTAATCCCTGTGTTGCCGAAGGAGTTAACTGTCGGCAATGCGGTTTTTTGGGTGACACCACATCGAGTTTTCTGATAAAAGCTTAGCATCATCTCTTCGAGCGTGGTTTTCCGATCTTCGATCCCTTTGTGCTGTTCTCGTGTTAAATCTTCCAATGTCAGGATGATTATAGCTTCAGTGTTGAGATCAAACGGCGGAATTGATTTCCCCGAAGAAGGCATCAGGTCCCACTGGGCATGCCAAAAGTGTGTTGGCGCAGAAAAATATGATGACAAATTAATTGGCTCAAACACTTGAGAACACCAAGTTCAAGTTGGTTTAGGGCGTGCCAAGCAATTTGATCCTGCAATCAACAAGATAGATGAAAAAATATGTTCAAAGCTAATCTAATGTGGTAATCAGAAAAGACCTAAACAGCTAAGCAAAGCCGATTAAATCAGAGATAACGATAAGGCTAAACAGCTTGTTATGGCTGATTAGATGACCGATATAGGTAGATTTTCCCAAAAAATGTGATGCGCAACAAGATCAAAGAAAAATCAAACCTGACTGACGTAATCGAGCATGACCAACAATCTACGATGCGCAACTTTATTGATCAAGATCGGATTACAAGGGATATTCTAAATTACAAAAGCTACTCCTAGTTAACAAGAAAGTAAATAAAGTAGATGCGAGTTGTTTGATTGATTGGGTTGTTTTGTTTTGCTCGCCCTTGACCCTCTTTTATAGTGCATTAGCCGATCGTTTCTTTCTCCAATGCGTTGTCAATCATGATCCATATTAGCCTTTATACAGATAAAATTCTATCTTTGAATCAACATCGGTCATAATCCTATCTTTAACTTAACTTTCCCTTCTTAAGCGATAGCGGCCAGAAATATCCCTTTTTATCCTTAGCCTGACAAATAGATCATGCCTTGCCAATTTCTGGCGCTAACACCCACCCATACCTCTCCTATTCGAACGGGCCTTCAGGAAAACAAACTACTCCATCCTCCACATCCGAATCTCCACCCCATGTCTAGGGGTGGGCATTGGTTTTTTTCGGTTTGATCGGTTCGAGTTTTTTGGTTTTAAAATAATTCGGTTTTTGAAAACTGGCAACCGAATTTCTCGGACCAAAATAAAAAATCAAACCAAATTAACTGAAATATTTCGGTTTAGTTAAGTATGTTTATCGGTTTACCGAAATATGAGTAAACACTAGGTAGATTAGATTTAGTCCTTCTCATATCGCAACACAGAGTAGAGATAAATCCACACAATATTCATACATCATTACAATATAAGCATAATAGAACATATGAATATACCAAACATATGCATAAATGTATTAGAACATGAGAATTATTTAGTGGCTTTAGGAAAAACATTATAAAAGTGGTATTGTACATGGGCTATTCGGTTATTTCGGTTTTTGGAAGCAAAAAACCGAATCGAACACCAAAAACCGAATTATACCAAAACAAAAACCGAATCAACGACCAAAAAAACCGAAATAATTGGTTAATTCTGTTTTGGTTTAAAAATGCCCACCCCTACCCATGTCTCCCCTTCGCTCCCCTCCACTCCAATCCACTCCCCAAACTCCTCTCTCCCTTGACTCCCTTGTACCCTGCCCCTCTGCCTCCCCCATGCCCACACAGCCCCTCCGCCTGCACCATGGCACCCTCTCTCACTCTCTCCACCCTTTCCTCACTGACAATAGGAGAGAGCACAGCGGTAGCGCGGCCAACAGTTAGGAGGGAGATGGCACGATGATTGCACCATCCCCATCCCCCACCTTGAGACTAGGTGCACGATAGCCTGATCCGGAGAGGAAAGGGAGGAGGTTCCCTCCATGCCTTGCCCTACTACTGCTGCCGCCATCCATGCTCTTATCCCCTTCCTCCACGTCATCAAAGTTCGATTCTATTGGATCTAGAGGTGGCAACTGGGTCTAGTTCCTGATAGGCTGCGTCGACAACCATGTACTGGTTGATGGCGATGGCCATTCCAAGAACTCCTTGGTGCATCGCAAGCAGGTAATCTACCTACCCACATATTTTTGTTTGATGCTCTCTCTCTCTTCCTTGATGCCTAATGATTCCCCCCATAGGGACGCAGCTTGTTCCAAGCAGCGAGCAACAGCTATAGCGCAAGGGCATGTGGTGAAGAGGGAAGATGTGGTGGGGAGGCAGAGGAAGAGGAGGTGCTAGTGCCTACAGTAGGGCTGCACATGGGGGCCAAGCTGAGGCAGCGCGCGGCGGTGCATCGCGACTGCAAGGGCGACTACATCGGCATCCCCAAAGACCCGTGCCTCACCAAGATCCTCTCCAATGAAGGTGTCATGCGCGAATCCGCATCTCCTTCGGTATCTTCAATTTGGATCAGTATACTTTGAGTGTTATAATCTTATTGGCGATCGATTGGTTTGGTAGTAGAGTGATTGGGTTGTCCAATTTTGGTGTATTTTGTTGATAAGAATTATTCCAGAGAGTGGAGTCCGTTCTAGGTGTGCAACATGTAGCGTTGGCCAATCTACCACATACTAAATTGATATCCTAATTTGATGCAGCTAACTAACTAATGATGATCATGAGCCTGATGATCATGAATGTGAATAATAGAACATTGAACCACTATATAATTCTAAGCTATAACATCATGGGTTATGACTGCAAATTTGTGTATGAGTTCGGCTAAAAGAATTGTTTGTTCTGACTTCATCTATGAGCCCAAATTTTCCAATTTACAAATGTCCCTTTTTTTCTTGCTTTGAAAAGCACTTTGAGATTTTGTTCAATAAAATCGAGCTGTGGTCTGCAATGCTTCAGAACATCAGAGGTTCCACAGCTTGGCACAACGAAAATAATGGAATTTTTACCTCCAACACCGGCAAGCACCCGTCAAACCAGCTTCGGTTGAACCACCTCAGACAAGGCCTGCTCATGAACCACCTTAGGAAGCACTGACCGGATCACGAGTTTGTTGAGGAGATGCTGGCGCCTTGGCAGTGCTTGGCACCATTGCCGACCTCAATGAGAGACCAACATGGATCATCTATCCCCTTAACATTACCACCAATTTTGCCCATGCTTAATTATCATAATTGCTTTGTACATTTTGTTTTGTTGTGTGGTATATCTCTATATGATCTGGTCCTTCATTAAGAAAGGGTCATTAATATTGCATTCTTGGCGCTCAAATTGCCACGATCAGTTGGGGTTGGCTCTGTATCTGCAATGGAAGTTGAATGTAGATCAAATACTTCCAATGTAGATAAGGTATGAACTGTGATCTATTTCCTATGAGTATCTTTCATATCTACATGCAATACAAATCTATAATTGCCAGGTCATTTCCATTTGTTTGACAGTATTGCACCTAGTTTGTTTTGTAGTATATTTTTAATTGATGCTTTTAAATTTTTTTCTGATTTCCAGGAAGCACATGAGCTCCTACAACTGTTAATAAGACTCTCAAGACAATGGCACTAGAGTTTAGAAGAAAGACAAAATCTACTCCTTTTATTTCTGATTTCTTTTTCATCCAATTTCCTCATGTGTACTTCCATTTTTCCCTGCAACGATCCTCAATATCAATTAAGTAATTTCATTATATTTGCCTGGATGTGTGCCAAGCAACCGACTGGAAGAGGCCAGGGACATCACAATGATTCAGTCGGCAAAGTATCTCCAAGACCTACAGCACTATCATGGTCGCAGAGTGAGGAGCCGCACGTTCTCCAAAGGAGATCTAGTCCTCAGAAAGAACCAGAAGTGCGAGCATAAGCCCTTACATCATCGACGAAGTGGCGTGCCCGGGGGCTTACAAACTCAAGCGAGAAGACGGCACGGCAGTCGGCAACACTTGGAACATAGAGCAGCTACGTCGCTTTTTCGCCTAAACTTTGTAAATTAAATTGTTCCTTTTGAAATGCAATAATCAATATTCAAAGTTATCACTTAAGTAATTTCTTTGATAACCATGGGTTCGAGTTCTTCACTCCTATGATTTCAAGACTCTGAGACATGCATCACAGACCATGCCACAGAGTCTGGGGGCTGGACTACTCGGGCGCGATATGTCGAAATTACCCAAACAAAGAGTCGAGCAAAAAACGCTTTTATGCATTTGAAATTTACAGGTCTAAAGTCTCTACAATAGACGAAGAGGTGTCCTTGACCTCCTCCCAGAGCTCGGCAGCTCGATCCTCATCTACGTTGCGGGCGAAGCCCTCTTTAATGGCCTCAAGATCCACTCGGGGATAAAGCGACTTGGTGATCGCCAAAGCCTGGCTGGCACCATTGGACGCCATTTCCTTCGAGAAATTCTTAAGCGCTCCGGGAGCTTCCCTCAGCCGAGTAAGGACCCGGTCCTTGCTGAGTGGCCTCTCGCCCCCAGGGTGAAGCGAACTCAGCAACGACTCGGAGGCATCCTGGAGCTCGGTGCAAAAGGCCTCGAGGGCTTCGACGTTTTCATTGAAGACGGCGTACTGCGCCTGCGTCTTGAACTTATAATCTGTGGAACAAGGCGTTAGAAAAAGCGACAAATGAAGACAGGGTAATGCCGAGTTGTAGGAGTCACCTTCAAGCTCCTTCTCCGCCTTCGCTCTAGAGACTTCTGCGGCTTTGAGTTGCCCTTGAAGCCTCGCAACGGCGGAATCTCGAGCTGACATGAAAAGAGGAAGATCAAGAAGCTGTATGATCAGGTGGAAGTGTGAAGGGGTTCCCAGAGTAACCACCTCGAAGAGAGCCAATGACGTCCAGCTTCTCGTGGCGCAAAGCATTTTGCTTCTCCCGTAACGCCTGGACCTCGGACCGGAGGGATCGCAGCTCGGCCGCACGATCGGCCTTTACTCGTTCCAAGTCGGCCAAGTATTCTTGGCGTGTTCGGATTTTAGGGAGCATCTTCTGGAAGTACTCGGATTTCCGCTCAAAACGCTCCCCCATTTTCTGCAATTATCACGATAAAAGATAAACGCATGATGAACGACGGAGTCAGGAATGCAGCAATTGTGGAAAAGTACTTACCCGGGCCGCACGTGCACAAGCCGCGGCGTGGGAATAGAAATCATTCCTCTCTTTCTCCTCCTCCTCCGGGTCGTCAAGGAGCTTCAAGCCCTCCTCTTCGTCAACCCATGCAGCCTCTGTTATGAGCCGGAGGCGAGCAGGGACCGGCGGGACTCGGTGAATCTCTTCGACTTCAGGGGACGGGCAGGAAATTGGTTCTTGAGCTGCAGGGTCTGGCATCGGAGCGAGAGAAGTAGGAGACGGCGCTGGAGGACGGGAAGGTATTTTAGTATCCCCGAGTGCTGTCCGCACGACCGGAGAGCAACCTCCCGGGGGCTCAGTGATCGCAGGGGCCGTAGACGGCGTCCCAACAGGAACTTCAAGCGAAGGATCCCTACGAGAAGAACTATTAGCAAGCCATCAGAGCAAAACAAATAGAAATCAGGAGGACAACCAACCTGTCGGACTTCTTCATTTTTATCGGAGGTTTCTTCCGAGCGGCCGAGCCGCTCCCAAAGGAATCACTCGGCGCCCAGGGTTTCCTCCGAACGCTTGGGCGCTTTGGCAGCGGACTTGGCAGAGAAGCCGACTCGCGCGAAGAGGAAGCCAAAGAAGCCGGGGCTCGCGCCGAAGGGTCCCGGATCTTGGGACCGCCAGCCGGTGGCCGGGGCTTCACAGGGTCTTTGGTCGCAGCCCTTTTTCCCCTTTTTGCGGCAGGATCTCCTGCGGGAGAACTCGCTCGCCGCTTCGGGGAATCACCCACGCGAGTGGGCATCTCCGGAAGAGGCGCGTCGCTGAAGAAGGCCAGGCGGTCCTGTGAAGAAAAACTGGGAGTTAAAAGACACCTCAAGACGAAGATAAGAATCTCTCGAATTAGCTCACCTCAGGAGGGGGTGTGAAGCAGTAAAAGACTTCGGGCATCTTACGGAGAGAACGTCGACACTGGGGATGAAGAATTCGCCGACTCGAGCGAATATTAGCTCCCTAGAAAGCTCATCAAGCCGCTCCCGGGTCGGGTCATCTCTCCTCAGACGCCAATCCTGTGAACTCATTGCTTGTGGGTCAATCCGTGGCGACGGCGTCTGGCCAGACCCACCCTTGTGAGACCACTCTCCTTCAGCTTTTCGATCAGTACCAGAAGGTCGTGAACCTGATCCATATCGGCAGATTTAGGGGTGAATGTCCAAGAAAGAGATGCCTTAGGTCTACGTCCGCCAAAGGAGGGAAGAGCAGGATCAGGGTTGGCGTAGTAGAACCACTCATGATGCCAACCCTTATTGGAGGTTTTGGACGGAATTGCAAAGTAATTCTTCTTCAGCCCTTCGCGAAGCTGGAAGCCGGCTCCCCCCAACGACCTTGGGGTCGCTCTTGGAGGGGTAAGGTTTCAGGAGATAAAAATGGCGGAAGATATCAAAATGAGGGCAAATGCCTAGGAAGGCCTCACAAAGATGAACGAAAAGGGAAATCTGCAGGATTGAGTTGGGATTCAGATTCACCAACTCGATCCCGTAAAAAAAAGGAGGCCACGAAGGAAAGCGCAAGCGGGAAGGCCCGACCCACGCTGGAAGAAAGATTCAAAGACCACTACCTCGTCAGGGCGAGGAGTGGGGACAGACTCGCTAGCGGCTGAGCGGGCAGAGACCAAGACCAAGTCAGGAAGGATCCCATCTTTCACCATGGATTGCAGCTTCTCTTCCGTCGTCGTCGAGGTCGTCCAATCCTGCGGCGAAGGCGGCGAGGAAGAAGAAGACATCTTTGAAAGAGAAGTCAGAAAGGCAAAGGAAAAGAAGGAGAGAGGGCGCAGTAAGAGAATGAACCATCGGGCACCGTACGACCTAAACCTTTTAAAAGGGGAGAATTGGTCTTCGACGAATCGGCGGAGAAAAGATTGCGAAGCGTCACGTCTTTCTAGGATTCCCCATAAATGATTTGCAGGAAGTCGGAAAGGCAAAGGAAAAGAAGGAGAGAGGGCGCAGCAAGAGAATGAACCATCGAGCACCGTACGGCCTAAACCTTTTAAAAGGGGAGAATTGGTCTTCGACGAATCGGCGGAGAAAAGATTGCGAAGCGTCGCGTCTTTCCAAGATTCCCCATAAATAATTTGTAGGCCTGTCGTTTCAACTCACAGAGTTTGACCGAGTAAAATCGGGGCATGTCGCTTCGTGCGGTGGGGCATTTACTCCACTTTCCGCTCTAAGCGGGGCGTGGGCGATCTCCAAAATGGTTAAAACATATCCTCTCACGGTACGCCCCATGCTGGGTCACAAGGTGGTTGCCGCATGACGAAATCATGTACCGCGAGTTGAGCCTAATTAGGCACGGATCAAAGGGTGTGCCCCATAAGGGTCGTGAAAATTGTGCGTCATATTAAACGAGTACAGACACCTTTGGATAAAAACGTGATACGCTCCAAGAGAGTCTAAGCGTATCCGACATTAGTCGGGAAAGGGTATCACTCGGCCAAGAGCCACGTAAACGTGATACGCTCCAAGAGAGTCTAAGCCGTATCCGACATCAGTCGGGAAAAGGGTATCGCTCGGCTAAAAGCCACGTAAACATGATACGCTCCAAGAGAGCCTGAGCTGTATCCTACACCAGTCGGGTACAAGTATCACTCGACCATGAGCCAGGAGAACCTCGATACGTCTCAAGTTGGACTAAAACTATATCTTACAGCAGCCGAACAAGGGGGTCGATTGGCCAAGAGCCATGATGTACCCCAAGTTGGGACCCAAGTTACGTTCGGCAGTCGTCAGACATGGATATCGTTTGGCTTCAAGCCAGATGGACATAGACATCGTCGAAGTCAAGTAACATGCGAGTTCTGAGACACCCTAGAACAGGGCTAATACACAGTCAAGGGACAGACAAGAGATTCTTCTACAAAAGGTATTTCTTTATTATGTACAAAAATTTCCCAGGCATTACGCCTAGGAAACTATATGTTGCAGGAGAACTACGCTTCCCCGCGGCGCGCTCGACCAGACGCCTCGATGAGGGGATCCCTGGCCTTGTAAAGGGTAGGGACAACCTTGAGGAATGCGTCGATGGCCTTGCGGTCGAGCTTTTTCGCCATCTCCTCCAGCTGTTTTTCAAAGGCCCGGTCAAACTCTTCCCAGCGCTTGACTAGCCTCGGGTCCACCTTTGCATGATGATACCATTGAGGCATGATGAGGATAAAAGCTTGAAGCAGGAAAGTGAAAGACAGAAAGTGAAGAGATACATTTTGAATCGTTGGTGCGCCTTTTATAGCCGATTTGGTGAAATTGAAGTTATTAAGCATCGGAAGCCGAAGAGGTTTTGAGTAAATGCGACTGCAGAAGACGAAGAATTTTTCAGCAAAAACGAGTTGACGCAGAAAATCAAGGCGACCTCGAAGACTGTTCGGTGATTATCCACGAAGAGAAGTAAAATTTCGGGCGTGAGAAATATCCAATTCACGTTCAAAATACGAGCAAAGGTCCGTAAGGCTATTCGCAGCAGGCATACCCGATAGAAGATTATGCTCATTTGAAGTAAAAATTAAAGGTTGTATTCAAGTCCTTCATAAATCGTTCGCTATGAGAAAAAAGCCCCTCAACCGAATGGAGGAACCAGTCGAAAGTTCAAACAAAAGACCAGACAAAGAACTCAAGCGTAAATCTAAGCATAGCGATCAGATCATGAAGCACTCGGGGGCTACTGTGGAATATGAGATTCCAGGTATCCTTGCGATTAGCCCCAAATACGTCCGAGAGATAGGCCCAGAAGATATTCCCTACGTCAGGCCCCACTACCGTGCGCAAGGGGATACGTTCTAAAGGAAGTTGAGCATATATTTAGATATGATAGATATGGTTGTAATCCGAGTCGTTAATAGGGTAGATAAAGATGTAAACTTTATCCTATTAACCGACTAGAATCTTGTAACCAATCAGAATCTCCAAACCGATCAGAACTCTGTAAGCCGCCCCACCCCCGCTATATAAGGGAGAGGGCGAGCAACAACATAGGGATCGGACCATCCAAGCCTAGAGCAACCAAGCCATAGAGCGTAGCACACCTCATATCGCCCAGAGCATATCGCGCTTTGAGCAACCCCAGATCCCAGAGATCAGCATAATTCCAGCACACAGGATTAGGGTATTATCTCCTCCGCGAGAGCCCGAACCTATATAAATCCCTGCCTTGTGTGACCTTCGAGTTTGAGATCCAACGCCTACCCCATAAATTTATTGCCGACTACAAAAGTCGACATGACCCGACTCTTTAATCGATTTCGCGATCGCGGTACGTAAGGCGTGCTACCTTGACGCTGTTTTGGTCTGCAGAGCTGCAGAAGAACTTCAGCGACGCCGTTGAGGCGTGGAGACTGGAGGTGGAGGCCCACGACGCGACGGCCATGGCGCGGGACGTGGCCTTAACGGTGCTGGAGTTGGTGGAGACGGATCGGTCCAAGCTGGCGACCCTTCGAGGGGTCGCCCGGGATGTCTGCGACTGGGTGCTCGGGACCGTGCCGGGTCCAAGTTCGCTCGCCACCGAGCTAGCCCGCATGCCCGAGCACGTCGTGAGCTCGGTGAGTGAAGGCGTCACGCTTGGAGCCCCTTCGGCGCTTGTTTGCGCCATCTCCCACTACGACGGCATCGATCTTGCCACCGTTAGCAGTGGGATCACCGGGAACCGGACCGAGGAGGAGATCGACAGGTTCAAGATCCAAGCCGAGCCGCACGCCCGGGAGATCGCCGACAGGATATCGCCGCAGAGCGTCCTCCACCGAGAATAGGAGAAAAAGAAAGTTAGATGCCTTGTCTTTAGAAATGTAAAGACTTATGCAATGAATTCGAAGTTTCGCAAGTCTCGACTTGTGCTTTGCACTCCCTTGTTGTTACGAACACTCGATGACCATAGCTTTAGAAACCGCAGGGGTTGTTCAAGCGTAGGTCGGTGTGTTAATGTTTGCGAGGGAAGCGCGAAGGGAGCAAGAACTTGGCTACGAAACGCCCAGTCGTGCTTACGCGGGATCGGGGTGGCCCCGACTGACCACGGGTCGCCCTGAGTGGGTACTTCCTTCTTCCACGAAACGCTACTTAGCAACTGTAGCCGCTGGGGTGTAGGCCGTAACGCTTGGGTCGAGAGGGTTACCGCTTAGGGGGAACCTACTGGCCGGTCGGGTCACCGACCCGTGTGAGCGAACAGGAACTTGGATATGAAACTCTCACCCGTACTCGTGTGGGGAAGGAGTGTTTTCGACCAACCACGGGTCTTTCTGTGTGGGCACTTCCTTCTTCCACGAAGCGCTACTTAGCAACCGTAGCCGCTGGGGCGTAGGCCGTAGTGCTCGGGTCGAGAGGGTTACCGCTCAGAGGGAACCCGATGGCCGGCCAGATCACTGACCCGCGCGAGTGTGCCAACTGGCAGCCCCGAGCGGACTCTGAGGAAGGGCAAAAAGAGGCGCGAGGGATAAGAAAGAGTTTTAGGGATAGAATCGCCTGAACTTTTCTATGTTCCACGCGTTGGGGATGACGTTGCCATCTGTATGCTTGAGCTGAAAGGTACCGGGTCGGAGGACCTCCACAACGGTGAAGGGGCCTTCCCATGGAGGGTAGAGCTTGTGCCTTCCTTTGTTGGACTGAACCTGGCGCAGAACCAGGTCGCCCACTTTGAAAGACCGGCCGCGGATCTGACGACCGTGTTAGCGTCGCAGAGTTTGCTGGTACTTGGCCGATCGCAGAATGGCCACGTTGCGTGCCTCGTCGACCTGGTCGATGGCGTCTTGTTGTGAGTCGAGCCCCCTTGCCTCGTTAAAGGCTTGCAGTCTTGGGGCACCGTACTCTAGATCGGTTGGCAAAATAGCCTCGGCACTGAACGCCTTGAAGAATGGCGTAAACCCGGTCGTCCGGGTTGGTGTAGTCCGCAGGCTCCAGAGGATGGAGGGTAACTCGGCCACCCATCGCCCCGTGAACTTCTTCAGTCGACTGAAGATTCGTGGTTTGAGCCCTTGGAGGATCATGCCGTTCGCCCGCTCGACCTGGCCGTTGGTCCGCGGATGGGCCACGGCTGCCCAATCGACGCAGATGTTGAAGTCGTCGCAGAGCTCAAGGAATTCCTTCCCAGTGAACTGCGTCCCGTTATCGGTGATGATGGAGTTCGGGACTCCAAACCGAAAAATGATGTCGTGGAAGAAATTGGCTGCCTGCGCCGATGTAATGCTGGTGACTGGCCTGGCCTCTATCCACTTGGTGAACTTGTCCACCGCGACGAGGAGGTGGGTGAAGCCCCCGGGCACCTTTTTGAAGGGCCCGACCAGATCGAGTCCCCAGACCGCGAACGGCCATGTGATGGGGATCGTCTGTAAGGCTTGCGTCGGAAGATGCGTCTGCCGGGTGAAGAATTGGCATCCCTCGCAAGTGCGAATGATTTGCTCGGCATCGGCCACGGTGGTCGGCCAGTAGAAACCTTGCCGAAAAGCTTTTCCTACGAGGGACCGCAGCGCGGCGTGGTGACCACAGACACCACCGTGGATATCGAGCAGCAGCTGCCTCCCTTGGTCGGCCAAAACGCACTTCTGGAGGACCCAGAGGGGCTTCTCTTGTAGAGGTCTTCT
The DNA here is from genome assembly GCA_036346275.1 of Otatea glauca. Classification (NCBI taxonomy): domain Eukaryota; kingdom Viridiplantae; phylum Streptophyta; class Magnoliopsida; order Poales; family Poaceae; genus Otatea; species Otatea glauca. The sequence goes on along the minus strand of CM070728.1, from coordinate 49,546,725 downwards.
CCGACCAGGACGAAGGATTTCGCCCGCCGAGCCAGACGCCGGGCTTCGGTCGAGTTGGCAGGGAGTGATCCGTCGGCCAACCGGTCGATGAAGGGCTTTCTCCAGTCGGAATCGGTCATCAGCACGTCGCGGCCCGACCAGGACAATTCCACGTCTGATAGATCGGCGGTCGGAGCGGTCACGTCCAACAGGTCGGGCGCCGGCTCGATCGGCGAGTCAAGTCAGGCGGAAGGTTTATGGAGATCACAAACAAAGATCCCAGGTGGGACTGGTCCTCTACTGGAGGCGAGGTTGGCTAGGTAATCGGCCTCACCGTTGTAGCGTCTGTAGCTATGGTGAAGCTCAAAACCCTTGAATCTCTCTTCGAGCTTGCGCACTTCCCGACAGTATGCGGCCATGCGAGTGTCTCGGGGCTCCGCGGCCTTCATGACTTGGTCGACGACAAGCTTGGAGTCCCCATGCACATAGAGTCGGCGCGCGCCGAGGTCGGCAGCGATCCAGAGACCGTTGACGAGGGCCTCATACTCGGCGACATTGTTGGTCGCATCGAAGAGTAGTCGGACGGCGTACTGGAGTTTGTTCCCGAGCGGGGAGACAATGACGACTCCTGCACCCGTGCCATTCTTGGTATAGGACCCATCAAAGTACATCGTCCAGTACTCGAGGTCGTCGAGTGCTGGTGACGCCTGGGCTTCGGTCCACTCGGCGACGAAGTCGGCCAAGGCCTGCGACTTGATCGCCGTTCGGGGAACGTACGATATGTCGTGGCCGTTGAGCTCGAGTGCCCACTTGGCTATTCTTCCTGAGGCGTCGTGGTTGTGGACGATTCGCCGAGCAGTGACGAGGTCACCACAGAGACGGGGTGCTGATCGAAGTAATGGACCAGCTTCCTCTTCGCGATGAGCACTGCATAGAGCAGTTTCTGCACCTGCGGGTACCGAGCCTTGGACTCAGAGAGTACTTCACTGATAAAGTAGATTGGCTTTGTACCTTGAGCGCATGGTCTTCTTTCGCTCGCTCCACGACGAGCGCCGCACTGACGACATGGGTCATAGCGGCGATGTAGAGGAGCAGCGGTTCTCCTGGTACCGGGGCGACTAGCACCAGGGGTGAGGTCAAGAATGTTTTCAGTCGGGTGAGGGCTTCCTGAGCCTCCTGGGTCCAGTTGAATTGATCAGACTTCTTGAGCAGCTTGTAGAGCGACATCCCGCGCTCGCCGAGGCGAGACACGAAACGGCTCAGGGCCGCAAGGCATCCTGTGAGCCTTTGGACTCCTTTTAGGTTGCCGATTGGGCCCATCTTCATGATTGCTGAGATCTTCTCCCGATTGGCTTCGATGCCACGCTCGGAGACGATGAAGCCGAGTAGCTTTCCCTTGGGGACCCCGAAAACACATTTCCCGGGGTTGAGCTTTACATGAAACCATCAGAGGTTCGCAAAAGTTTCCTCCAGGTCGGCGACGAGGTCACCGGCCTTCCTAGTCTTAACGACGATGTCGTCGACGTAGACGTTACAGCATATCTGGTCACTAAAGCACGTTTGCATACATTGCTGGTATGTAGCGCCCGCGTTTTTTAGACCAAATGGCATCGTTACGTAGCAAAACGAGTCGAAGGGAGTGATGAAGGAAGTCGTGAGCTGGTCGGACTCCTTCATCGCTATCTGGTGAAAGCCCGAGTAGGCATCCAAAAAGGACAGGGATTCGCACCCTGCGGTGGAGTCGACGACTTGGTCGATGCGGGGCAAAGGGAACGGGTCCTTGGGACATGCCTTGTTCAGGTTCGTGTAGTCAACACACATTCTCCATTGCTCGGTTTTCTTTTTTACAAGGACAGGGTTGGCCAACCACTCGGGGTGGCGTGCTTCTTTCACAAACCCTGCGGCCAAAAGTTTGGCGATTTCTTCCCCTATGATGGGATGCTCCTCATCTTCAGTACTTGGGCAACAAATCTCATGGCCACAGGGATGGAATAAAAACACCGATTGCTTTAGCTCATCGACTTGTTTGCTGCAATCCTTAGCAATGCAAGATGGGATGCTTCCTGGATACCATCTTCAAAGGTAAGCTTTCTGACGGTGATATGGATGAGACGACTTGCCTTAGCATTCTTACTAGCGTAAATGGTAATCTTGCACATCACTCCATGATCTTTTGCATTCATGGTCCAATAGATTCCCTTGTAAAGCAACCTATAATAACCACCGAGCACTTGCAAAACTCTCCATAGTTCAACAACATATCCATCGGTTCATTCTCCAAAGGTGTGGAACATCGGTATCTATCCCAGACAACTTAGATAATATTCTAGCTTAAATTAGTAGGCAAAGAGAAAGAAATTTCAGCAAAGTGGAAGAAAGAGATAGATAAGTCAAGAACTTATTATTCTTTCAAGTCAAGTTTCCTTAAAAAAATAATTTTGAAGGTCCCAAAGCGATGGCCAGTCTATCTAGGGTCAAGACCTATAGTCAGTATGACTCTGATACCACCTCTGTTGGGACAAGAATATGTAAATCCGAACCATCTGTATATACTACACTAGTCCATGATCACGCTAGTGCACATAGTGGCAACATATATGAAATATCTCAATCATACACATCGGAAACATAATAAAAGACTCTAATTATTGAATAAAAGATAGTTGATTGACCTTATTGACGATTTTACATTATAATGCCACAAGGGCTTAAACTCTAAGAAAAAATAATAGTAGCAGAACAAAAACTTCATAAATAAACCATCAATATACCATAGGCAACTGACAAGGTTCGCCCCAAGTAATTCACCTCCTCCTGATACTCCTTCTCCAAAGTAGGTGTAGACTCCTCTTCAATTGATGCTTTTGTTGTGGCAAGGGTAAGTACATAAAGCACTCAACAAGTTGTGCATAGAATTCAAGTCCAATATAACTATATGCAAGGCTTATTCCAAATGAATGGCTATCATGGTTACTTTACAATAGAGCAACATTTTTAGTTGAATACAATAATTAGATTGAAATGACAAAAAAACAAATAACAATAATAAACTGGCATACAGCCTAAACCATATTCCATCTCTTCCATTGGCACACAACGTCCCCTTCCCAAGTTTATTTTATAAAATCTAACCCTTGATCAAAATTCCTGAGCATCGTCCATATCCGGGGACATGGCTAGCTGAATAGAATGACACTCTGCAGAGATCATGCACTTTACCCACAAGATATGATCAATCTCATAATACCATGCGATGACATGTACCCATCGACGTGTGGCTAAAAGATCATAACAAAACCTTTTAGAAACTCTATCCGAACATAGACTCTCCCGATAAGCCTAGTTTTACTACCCTTCCCTCACACAGAGCAGAAGAATAGGAGGGACTTATCGTTGGTATATTGGAGGTGGGAGTATTTACTCCCGAGAGTACACAAAAGGCTTCCTACTTGGACACCATTGTAACATCCCATGTTTTGCCTCTTTGAAAGTGTTATTTTATCTCTCCAAAAAATTTCATGATTTTTATTGCTAATTAAACCTTAAATTGGAATTTTCTCAATTCAAAAGTATTTAATATGATTAATGCAGAAGTGAACAATTGTCAAGATTAGTTTATTTGAGTTCTTTATACTCTAAAGTATTTTATAGAGTTTTCTAGAAATTTGTCGAGCCTATTTTCTATTTATTTCACTACTAAGAAAAGGCCATCACAGACGGTTCAAAAACATCATCACAGAAGGTTTTTTGAACCGACTGTAAGCATGTGTGAGTGATAATACGGTGCATCACATACGGTTCCTAAACCATATGTGAAACACCTACCACAGACGATCCTTGATAAAGACCGTCTGTGATAATAGGCTATCACAAACGGTTTGTATCAAAAATTGTCTGTGATTTATATTTTTTCTTCCTCTCTTGGAAGAACTTTCATGATTAGTATTTGTTGTTAGAATTTTTTTTCTACTTAGATATTTCTATAATGATATTTACAAGACACAACCAGTTATAGATTTTGTAATTGAATATCTAAACATTCGAGATGCTTCGAGGCACAGCTTGTCTGATCAGGATCGTCTTAAGGTATGAACCTTTGTACCACTTTCATCTCTTTTCTTATTCTAATGTTGATGGATTCCAAGTCAAAATCCAATTCCATCCATAGTTCATCCTGAAAGATGTCATACTCTGATTTATCTTCTACTTCATTCTCATCCCCGAATGAGAATACCATAGGCATCTTATTTTCACTCTAGTCTTATGTAAGAACAGGATCATTTTCATAGTTCTCTATTTGATGAAATCTTCTAGATGTTTACAACAAAATCTTGTTTCTTAGCACCCTTTGACTAGAAGTGAGCAAGACAGGACTAGTACGCATCATAACCAGTTATCCAACGTAACCAAGCTCAGGCTACTAGCCTTAAACCCCCCTTAATAGCACAACCAAAACAAAAACCTATTAACTAAAATGATCCATACTCAACTCATTGGATCATTTCTAGTAACAAGGTCCTTATTCTTCGTGAAAAACATGCTTTTCCGCAATCTGTACATTAGGGGATACACATATGCCCAAGAGTAAGATATTGCCATTCTCAACACAAACTTTCATTAACAACACATGACACATAAGTTACCCACAATTATTTAGGAGTCATTAATCACCAAAACATGATCTTACTCAAAGTAGGGGCCTAGAAGCATACAAGTACCCTTCTAAAGTGCTCTCAGGAGCAAGATTCCAAATTTCGTTTTCGGTTCAGATCTCGTCACCCTCTGATATCCAAAATTTTAACGAAATCTCGTTATTTCGGATGAAATCTAGATGAAATCCAAAAAGAAAAATTCAAATCTAATTTTTTTACTAAGATCTCACTAAGATTTATCGAGATCTCAGTGAGATTTACCGAGATCTCGGTGATTTTTAATCGAACGAATATTGGTCCAAAACACGTCAAAAAGTTTTGAAATTTTTTGTATCATCCTGACACATTTATAGTGTTCACATTAAAATTTTAAAATGACTTTCAAGCATGAGGAATTTTTAAAAATTCTGACAGTGCTACTATCTTGATAAAAGGCTAACCAGCAAGTTTCAATCGAATGGTAAATAGTGCAAACCAAATTAGAAACTTTTGAAAAAAAAATTTGGATGGTCCTGGCATATCCATAATATTCTCATAAAATTTTCAGAAGATGGTCAAGCTTGAGGAATTTTCAAACTTTCGGATAGTGCTACTGTCCTGATAAAAGCCCTATCGGTGAAATTCAACCAATGAAAATGGTTAAAACTAAGTTATAAAATTTTACAAAAACTTTTATATGGTCTTGATGAATCATAAATGTTTCCATAAAATTTTCAGATGATGATCAAGCTTCAAGAATTTTCAAAAAAAATTGACAGTTCTACATCCTGATAAAAGCCTGATGATCAATATATAGATTTGCTTGAGCAAACAAAAAAGGTTTAGAATTTTTGAAAATTTTACAGAAGGGTTCTAACGAAATTATTAAGCTCTTATAAAAATTTTGGATCATGATCACATACCAGTGAATTTATAAAATTCTTAGAAGTGCACTGTACCATTTAGGTTCTTTCTGTTTTTGAATTTGAAATATAACAAATGAAGTTCAATGCTTACATAGATTCATTTGATTGAACAAAAATAAAAAGATTAAATTTTTTTAAATGTTTATATAATGGTAATTAGGAAATTCTTAAGCTCTCACAAAAATTTTGGATCATGATCACACTCACCAAATTTATAAAATTCTGACAATGTTAGTTTCTCAGTTATATTGGTTCTATTTTTTATTTTTTAAAGATACAAATGAAGCTAAAATATTTTAAAAAAAATTTGTATTATCCTAGAATTATTAAGATGGTACCATAAATTTTTTATAGCATGATAAGCCTTGTACAATTTTATAAAAATCTGAAAGTGTTTCAGCAATTTTTAAAAAACGTCTCAACAATTCGGTTTTTCAACAAATTTTCATGAAAGATGACATTATTAAGGTTATTGAACTAAATCCAGCCCTCAAATGTGAAAATCTAGGACAAAAATATGAATTTTCAGTGAAAAATAGCCAGAACTCGCAGAAATTACCGAGTTTACTGTAGCATTTCAATTTTTTTGAATTTTCTTACTCCAGCCGGCATTTTGAAAACCATCCACCTTCTGATTCTGAGATCTCGGTGAGATCCAGTGAGATTTCAGCGAGATTTTGTTCCTTGCCTGGGAGCCCTGTGCGCGGGGTGGCACACAGCTTGCACCAGGTGGCGCAAGGCCAGCATGGGGTGGCGTAGTGTCCTACACCAGGTGGCTTAAGGACTCGTTTTGGAAGATATGATTTAGAACAACTCCCTTTTCCTTGGACTTCTACGTCTCTAAAGAAGAAAACAACAAGTGATATAGTTGCTGGTGACTGTATCACCTGATCGTATCGGTCTCCAAAGAGCATCACCTAGTCAAACCATATCTATTCTATAAAAGGAGAGGATCCTTCTTTGATGAAAGAGGGAGGAGAGTCATGAAGAGCAGATAGTCTCCTAGAAAAGTAGTAGATTAGATCAAAGAGAGATAAAGGTTTGTTCTTTGTATTTCTCTAATCCAAACTACGTTAGTGTGAGAGTTTTCTTTGTAATCCTTCATCTATTATCTATTGGAGAATTGAGTTGATCGTATCAGCTCTTGGTAATTAAAGAGGTAAGTGAGTTGATCGTATCAGCTCTTGGTAATTAAAGAGGTAAGTGTCTTTATTTTATGTTTCAATGATATTTCTCCCTTTCAATCTGTTATCTATGCGTGAGAAGTTAGTATATGGGGAGGAGTTGTAGGGGGCAAGTAGGAATGGTAGTCATGGGATTAATCCTTAATTGATTATGTGAACGCATTTGGTTTCATTGGAATCAATTATTATACCTTCTATGTGTTCCCGTCTAATTTTGGCAGGTATAATAGTCAGCCACGTCGGCATGGAAATTATGGAAAAGTCAAGAATACCAAGTCAACACAGAAGAACTTAGAAGTGATAAAACCGGCTATGGAATAACCAGCAAGAAAGGAAATCCAATTTTTGAAAGACCGAAGAAGGAAGGTTCGGCTGATATAGAAAGATCCATTCATAGAAAGAAAGTCTAATGTAGAGGCAGAGATGGAAACGAGGAGATCAAGACAGAGATGGAAAGGAATGTTCTAGAAGACGGAGTTGGGCTAGTATGAAGAGGAGTTTAGTTCATGATTGAGTTGATCATATTTATAAGTTATAGCGTAGGCTATATAAACCCTGTACTGGTTGATGGGAGAGACACACCTAATGAAGTAAACACTTTTACATTTACCTTTATCTTTACCTTTACTTTTACCATGTACCGTAGAAGTAGCTTGCAGCTAGTAGAACACACCCTCTGTAATTCGAAGTATGCTCATCGACTGAATTGATTTCGAGTTACTACCATCGACTTTGTTGCGTTTTTGCGCTTGGAACACTTTTTTGGCTGCATCATTCATCGTTGATGATTTGTTGGAAGATTGACTAATATATTGTATACATCACTAAGAGGCACCCTCTGTCGAGGCTCGGTGCTTGCTACGCTTGGAACAGTTTTTTAATGGCAACACACTCTTGGCACACCTAGTAGGACCTTGATTGTCGATCTTCATCAAGATGCCTCCAAGGAATTCATCTATTGTCGACGAGGATCATATCATCGTTTAAGATCTTGAACACCTTCTTGCAAAAATTAAGGCATAACTTGCCAAAAAAGAATAGGAACTCAAGCTGAAGTATCGGCAATGTTTTGCCAAAAAGCATGATGGAAAGGTCGTTCCCAAGGAGGGGAATCTTCCTATTATCGTCAATCCTTTAGTTATTCTTCGACACATCAGCTTCTTAACCTAGTATGTGCATGTTCTTGTAAGGAAACATGGGTGAGATGATCGATCAAGCGGTACAATAGGCATTCAAGAACAATGCTAAAGGATTAATCAGTAAGCTGGATCCACTTCTAAAAACACGCCTGAAGTATCTTCTTGCCAAGCTTGTGTAGGCCGGAGAACTATGGAAATCATTGCCACCACTAACCACGTTCACGATGTTTTTCACAGGAAGTGACTGAGTTTGTCAATAATCTCATCCAACAACCTCATGCCGATTACGAGTCAGAGGCATCAATGTTTGCACCATCTTTGTTACAAAAATCATTGGCATCTATGCCGACGCATACATCTCAACCTACCGTCAAACAAATCTTTAGGCATACTAATGGAGCATTGGTAGAAGATAACAATGCATCTGTGGGATTATCGACATGTTCAGGATATAATTTGTCGACAGGCTATAATCTAGTAGGATTATCAATCGTATAAGGCTATTACTCATAATCAAGATCACAACCTGCTCCTGGCTATGACCCGTCGGTGTTATCATCTATTGAGGCTTATCAATATCCGTGTTTACCCACAAGTGATGTTTATCAAGTACTACCTGCATTTTCAGCTAGTTATGCCATAACAGGTGCTTATACCTCTCATAGTTCTCTAGGTATCTTACATCATTCGACATCTCAGCCGATTATACCAAGATTACCTAAAACAGGACATGGAGGGCATGGTTTGGCCAATACATATCCTAGACTCGTTGGGCAGATTCTGGACAAAGATCATCCTATCTTCAAGGCAACCTCCACCGTGTCCTCAATTACCTTTGCATGACCCAAAACTTGTTCGACCCCAGCTGGTAACATCCCAATTTTTGCCCCTTAAAAATTATTTTGTGTAGTTTATCCATCTAACAAATTTTATCAATTCTTCCTCATTAAGTAAAGCTTAATTGGGACTTTTATAAATTAAAAACAATTTAATGTGATTAAATCCAACATCAACAATTGTCAAAATTAGTTTATTGGGTTCTTTGTGCTTGGAAGCATTTTTATTTTTTTGGGCATTTTTTGAGTGCTTTTACTATTTTATTTGTGCTATTTTGCTTTTTTAGTATTTTCTAAGTAGAAAATATAAATAAAAAGCTGGAAGGCCAAGTGGGAAGAATCCTTTTTCCTTGGCACACTCTTTTCTTTCTCTCTTCTCTTGGCCTGACCTGCTTCCGTTGTTGTTATCTCACGCCACTTAGCCCAACTACGTAGACCATCCGACTAGCTCTCACTCCCTCGTGCGCTAGCCAGCCTAGCCCATGTCGCACTCGCTCTCGAGCTGCCTCACCTGAAAGCATCTAGGTCCCAAATTTATTTTGGTTTTGGTAATTAATAATAATTGCGATTAAAGGACTAACATTTTCGATTTGAGTATTTTGAAAAGAGGTTGGTCCGAAATTCGACGAACATAGAAGCATGAAATGGGTGATGAAGAAAAGCAAGCGTCGAAGACAAAATGGTTAAGGTATAAAAGTTAAGGACTTTTCATAATCTTTTGCCGAACACGGAGTTGGGAGAAAAGATCGGATTGCTAGTTTAGTCACTGTACAATTAAGAGGGGGTTTTGTCGCATGTTTGATGTCGATAAAAGTGCTTAGAGGCTCATTATATAATGCATAAAATTCTTGCAAAGTCATGTGCTTTAAGAAAGATAAAAAGGCATCAAAACCCTCCTTCGGACTCTGTGGGACCGGTATGACCGGGCTCCCTTCGGTCATACCGGCCGTCGGTGTGACCAGCCGAAGGGGCAGTGTGTTTTTTACAGAACAGGGTACAAACCGCACCTGTGTGTGCGGTATGACCGGAGACCCTCTGGTCATACCGGTGAGCGGTATGACCAAACCCTCTCCGGTCATACCGGCCATGTGACCAACGGTCACAAACAGTGCATTAAATGCGCTATAGCAACTGTTGGCTACTGAGGGGAGGTCATACTTGCCCAAAGGCGGTATGACCGGCCTCTCTGGTCGATTTTGGCCAACTTTTGGCCAACTGCTAGTTTTGGTTGGTGGGGTTATAAATACCCCCACCTGCATTCTAGATCAAGTTTTGGACCTCATTGATCATCTTTGAGCTCTAGAAAGTCTCATACTCATTTGTGGGCATTAAATTCTTATTTGGTGAGAGTTATGAGCTAAATTGAGTGGTGCATTTAGAGTTGAGCCTCTAGACACTCAATTCAACCTCAAGCTAGCGTCATCACCTATTACTCTTGGAGGTTGCCGCCTCCTGGACGGCTTGGAGGCGTGTGGCATCGGTGATCTTATCAAAGAAGCTTGTGAGAAGGCCCAATCGATTGTGAAGGCAAGGAGCTCGCTTAACCGGAGTGGTGAAGAGCTACCACGAGTGATCGAGGAAGGCTCAAGCGGGTGGAGCTGGCTTGAAGTGGTTCAAGTCACCTCAATGTAGAATAGGGGAGACCGGTGAGTCTCCGAGACCACGGGATAAAATTTCTTGTCTCTCTTTCTCTTGTGACTTGCTTTTATATTTTTGTGCTTAATTTTCAATTCTACCAATTTGGGTATATTATTTGTGACTAGAATCCTTTATTGGTCATACTTGATTTGCTAAAATAACTTGTGATCACTAGAGGATATAGTTGTAATTTGCAATTATTGTCATTATAGCTTAGTGATTTCATTAATTGCAAATTAGAACCGAAAATTTTAGAAACCTCTGATTCACCCCCCCTCTAGTCCATTATCCTTAATCCTACAAGTGATATCAGAGCACGGACTCTATTTTGTAGTGACCGGTGGATGGCATTGGGTGTTGGATAGTGGATGCACTCAACACATGACCGGTGCCGGAAAATGTTCACCACATTTGAATCGGGGAGTGGTCAACATGACAAGATCACATTTGGAGACAATAGCAAAGGAAAGGTATTAGGATGGGGTAAAATTGCTATCTCAAATGTCTCATTAGTTGAAACATTGAATTCCGATTTGCTATCCATAGCCCAGATTTGTGATCTTGGTCTTACTTGCATGTTTTCTAAGAATGGAGTAGTGATCTCTAAAGAAAATGATAAATCTTTAGTGTTCAAAGGTTTTAGATTTGGAAATTTGTATTTAGTTGATTTCACCTCAAATGAGTCATGTCTTCAAACATGTTTAATTGCAAAAACATCCTTGGGATGGTTATGACATAGAAGACTAGCTCATGTTGGGATGATTCAACTCAAAAAGTTTTTTAAAAATGATTTAGTTGTGGGCTTGAAAGATATGAAGTTTGAGAAAAATAGACTTTGTAGTGCTTGTCAAGCCGGCAAGCAAGTGGCTAGTTCTCATCCTTCAAAAAGTATCATGTCCACATCAAGATCATTGGAGCTCTTACATATGGATTTGTTTGGCCCGACAACATATAAGAGCATTGGGGAAAATTCTTATTGTTTAGTCATTGTTGATGATTATTCTAGGTATACTTGGGTGTTCTTTTTAGATGATAAGTCTGAAGCCTCCGAAATTTTCAAAAGATTTGCAAAAAGGGCTCAAAATGGATTTGATTTCACAATAAAGAAAATTCGTAGTGATAATGGTTCCGAGTTGAAAAATACAAGAATTGAAGATTATTGTGATGAACTTGGAATAAAACACGAGCTTTCCGCGACCTACACTTCGGAACAAAATGGAGTTGTAGAATGGAAAAATTGTACATTAATAGAAATGGCGAGAACTGTGCTTGATGAATACAGTATTTTCGATAGTTTTTGGGCGGAAGCCATAAATACCGTTTGCCATGCAACAAATAGACTTTATTTGCATCGTCTTTTGAAAAAGACTTCCTATGAGCTTCTTATTGGAAGAAGACCGAACATTTCTTATTTTTGAGTCTTCGGCTGCAAATGCTATATTTTGAAAAAGGGTGTTTGCCTTCCAAAATTTCAAAGTCGTTGTGATGAAGGTTTCTTGCTTGGTTATTCCTCAAATAGCAAAGCCTATCATGTTTTTAACAAAAACAAATGTTTTGTTGAAGAAACTTGTGATGTTGAATTTGATGAAACTAATGGCTCTCAAGAAGAGCAAGAAAATTTGGATGATGTAGGTAGTGAAGGCTTAAGAGAAGCAATGAAGAACATGACGCTTGGAGATGTGAAGCCGGAAGTGCACAAAAATGATCAACCCTCATCCACTCAAGTTGAACCATCTACTTCCGCAGCGCCAAGTCAAGTTCAACCAATTGATGTGGATGAGAAGGAGAGTGATCAACAAGTTCAACCCCTACCTCAAAGAATTCATCATGGACTCTCCAAAGATCATCCGATAGATCAAATATTGGGTGACGTTAGTAAAGGTGTTCTAACTCGATCTCGTGTTACTTCTTTTTGTGAACATTACTCTTTTGTGTCCTCTCTTGAACCTACTCATATAGATGAAGCTCTAGTTGACCCAGATTGGATGAACTCAATGCATGAAGAGCTTAACAACTTCACTCGAAATGATGTATGGACGCTTGTTGAAAGACCTAAGGATCACAACGTCATTAGCACTAAATGAGTATTTCGAAACAAGCAAGATGGGAATGGTATCGTGGTAAGAAATAAGGTTAGATTAGTGGTGCAAGGGTTCACACAAATCGAAGGTTTGAATTTTGGTGAAACCTCTGCACCCGTAGCTAGATTAGAATCTATTAGAATCTTACTTTCATTTGCATCTTGCTTTGATATTAAGTTATTTCAAATGGATGTGAAGAGTGCATTTCTAAATGGACAAATATCCCGAATTGGTATTTGTTGAACAACCTCCCGATTTTGAAAGTCTTAAATACCCCAACCATGTTTACAAACTCTTTAAGGCGCTATATGGTCTCAAACAAGCTCCTAGAGCTTGGTATGAGAGACTTAGGGATTGTCTACTTTCAAAATGTTTCAAAATTGGAAAGGTTGGTACAACACTCTTTACTAAAGTAATAGATGGAGATTTCTTTGTTTGTCAAATTTATGTTGATGATATTATATTTGGTTCTACTAATGAAGATTTTTACAAAGAATTTGGTAATATGATGTCTAGGGAGTTTGAAATGTCAATGATTGGAGAATTGAGTTTCTTCCTTGAACTTCAAATCAAGCAACTCAAAAATGGGACCTTCGTGAGTCAAACCAAGTACGTGAAAGATTTACTCAAGAGGTTTAGCATAGAAGACGCGAAGCCTATCAAGACTCCAATGGCATCCAACAGGCATCTTGATCTAAATGAGAGAGGTAAACCGGTAGATTTAAAGCTTTTATCGTTCTATGATTAGTAGTTTACTTTATCTTACCGCACCTAGGCCCGATATCATGTTTAGTGTTTGCATGTGTGCTTGTTTTCAAGCTTCTCCTAAAGAGTGTCATTTAGTAGCCGTTAAGAGAATTCTAAGATATTTAAAGCATTCCTCTAATATAGGGTTATGGTATCCTAAAGGTGCTAAATTTGATTTAGTTGGATATTCGAACTCAAATTATGTGGGTTGCAAAGTGGATAGAAAGAGTACTTTGGGAAGTTGCCAATTTTTAGGTAGATCCCTTGTCCCTTGATTTTCAAAGAAACAAAATTCTGTAGACTTATCCACCGCTGAAGCCGAGTACATATCCGCAGGTAGTTGTTGTGCTCAATTACTATGGATGAGACAAACCTTAATAGATTATGGAATAAATTTCAAGAATGTGGCTCTATTATGTGATAATGAAAGTGCCGTTAAAATAGCCAACAACCCGGTTCAACATTCAAGAACCAAACATATAGATATCTGCCACCATTTCTTAAGAGATCATGTTAGTAAAGGTGATATTGTGATTAGTCACATTAGAACCGAAGACCAATTAGCGGATATTCTCACCAAACCCTTAGATGAAGCAAGGTTTTGCAAATTAAGGAATGAATTAAATGTCATAGACAGCTCAAATGTTGCTTGAACATGTGCATCATGATTGTCGTTGGGTGTTTATTCGGATCTTATTTGATTGTTTAGATTTCTTAATAAGTAACACATTTAAGGGAAGTGTTATGCAATTCACATGTATACCATATCCCTAGTAATGTGAAAATATCAAACAAGTGCAAATACTATTTTAAAAATAAACTTCTAGATCAAATTAAGTCGACCTATTTGAAAAATATCATATTTTAAATCCTTAAAGGTGTCATTCTTTCAAAATACTTCATTTTAAACGGTAAATACCTATAAACCTCATCCTTGATTCAATATACTCTATCTAATCTACTTTATATTGAAATATATCCCAAAAGAGTTTTTGAACTAAATCTTGATTTTCACAAATCTATGTCGATTCAAAATTTGGTCTATATTGACATATTAAAATGACATTGTGAGTAATTGCCTTGAGATAGATTTTCGTCATATCTAGACTCACAAAAGGTTTTTCGAACTCATATATAACCAAAATGCAAAAAGTATCTCAAGTAATTTGGTTATTTCCAAAAGTTTCTCTTTATTCTTAAAAGAATTCTATTTTAATAAAAATTACTTGTGAAAACTTCACTCTCTTGATTGTTTTATCGAGTTGAAGTGCTCAATCAAAGTATTCATCAAAAATATGAATAAATGAGCAACTACAACTCATTTTGGATTTTAAATGGCTTTGCAGCCAGTCAGGGCCGGTGTGACCGCAGAGGGAGCGGTGGCGAGCGGTATGACCGGCCCATGTGCGGTCATACCGATCATGTCGAGCATGGGCAGTTTCGGCGCATTTCTCAGTGTAACCGACCCCTTACTAACCCTCTTTTGGCCTGCCCATGCTCCTCTCATTCTCATCTCCTTCTTTCTCTCTCTACTCTCAAGAACACTCTCTCTTTCCAAAATCACCCAAGAAAAATCCTCTCAATCCGAGTTTCTCCGGTCAAATCTCTTGGTCTCATCTTGATCTTCTGATCCAAGGTACTCTTTCCCGCATTCTCCTTTGAAATACCTTGCATTGTTCAAGCCCTAGGGTTCATATTTGAAATTTTTAGAGTTAAATGCATAATGTGGCAAAATCATGCAAAAGAAATTGATATTTTGTGGCAAATGAGTAGATTGTTGACTTTTGATGTCTATATGTCCTTTTCAATGAGTTGATCTACTCAAAATTTCACGATTATGGGATAAAAGAGGCGGTGCGGCCGGTCATACCCACCCCTGGGCGGTAGCACCACCCATGGCCGGTGCTACCGGCCCTTGGGCGGTATGACCGGGGTAACAGCACTAAAATCACATTTTTGCATTTTTATGCCACAAATGCATTGTGATCCGACTCTAGGGCTATTAATCCTTGTTCTCATTGTATATATTCCTTGTTATCTCAGTCATCATGCCGAGGACTAAGAATTTGCCTCCTCGCGGCGGCGGAATAATTCGAAAATCAACCCGTGGAAGGGGTATTTTGTAGTATCGCATATATTTTTTCAGTTTAAGGAAAATCCAGTTGGGGAGTGGTCCTGTCCTTGAGTTGTAGGAATTGGATTTTTAGGTCTGTGTGAGTGGGAATTTCCTATCCCCCCTCCCCTATCTAATTTTTCCCCACCTAATCCCCTCTCTTTTTCCTCCTAGCACTTCCCTTGGCCGAAGGGTCCTCCCTCCCGGCGCCTCCTCCCCCTTCTTCCTCCTCCATCTGAGCTCTCCCTGGTGGCTACTCCTTCCCAACCGAAGCTCCCTGCTGCTGCTCCTCCCTTCCCCAGCCGGCGCCCTCCTAGCCCCCAGCCGAGCCCCTCCCTGCACCATCCCCTCCTCCTTCTTGCTCCTCCTTTGAAGGTAATTAGAGTTTTTGGGTTCTAGGGTTCTAGTGCTATTCTTGGGAGGATATTGAGGGATTTGGGTGTTCTAGGGTTTGTGGTTTTAGAGGAAAATGGAGCTAGATTTTGAGAGCTGTTCTGAAGATTTCGAGCTGTGCAGACCTAGTTCTTTTGAGCTGGATTTGGGATAGCTAGAGGCATTTTCTAAGGGGCCGACTACAGAATTAGTTGTAGATCTTTCTCAGATATTTATTTAGAGTACAAGAACTCAATTTTTGGATCAGTCTTTTAGGAGTTATGCTGATTTTCATGACTGCTGTCCAGATCTTGTTGCGGTTATCTTGGGCTTCGGTTTTGTGTTGTTTTGGGCAACCTAGATCCAATTCATGCAGGGACGACTATAGAAGAAATTGTAGCTTATCGTGTCATGTTCATTTAGAGACCAAGAAATTGAATTTTGGTTCAGCCATTTAGGAGTTATGAATGTTTTTGTACCTACTGCTCAGAATGTGATTACTTACTATTCAGAGTTATTTTTGAATTTGTGATAGCT
Organism: Otatea glauca; assembly: GCA_036346275.1. Classification (NCBI taxonomy): domain Eukaryota; kingdom Viridiplantae; phylum Streptophyta; class Magnoliopsida; order Poales; family Poaceae; genus Otatea; species Otatea glauca. Next base: position 49,530,542 of record CM070728.1, on the reverse strand, counting down.
TCGATTTTCTGTTGATTTGAGCTATTTAGAATCATTTCCAGAAAGGTTGGTTGTAGAATAAATTGTAGATTGTACTCTTGTGATTAATTAGAGCCTAAGAACATAATTTTTAGTTTAGCCATTTAAAAGATATGCTAATTTGAAGGTCTGCTGTTCAGAACAAATTGTTGTGGTGCTAGGTTCAGATTTAAGTCGATTTGAGGTTCATAGAGTCATTTCCAGAGAGGTTGGCTTTAGAAGAAGTTGTAGATATTGTTCTTAAGATCAGTTAGAGTCTAAGAACATGATTTTTGGATTAGCCATTTGGAAGTTTTGCATATTTGAATGTTTGTTGTCCAACACTTTCTCCTGCTAACAGCAGTTTCAAGTTTGTGTTGTGCATGATAACTAGAGAAGGTTATGAAATTTCCTGTAGATTAGAAAAATTTATTCGTTTACTAAATTTGAAGTTATTTGCTAGAAGTTATGATTGTTTCAACCTAGCTATCCTATTTTTGTCTCATGCTGAATTTTGGGGTTAGTGAGCTAGTAGAGGTTAGTGAGTGTTGGTGTTTGAATGCATACGAATATTATTTCAAGTGGAGTAGCGTCGGGAGTGGCCTCATCGTCGCACCACTCCGTTCCTCGCGGGTAGAGGCAAGTGTATCATGTAAATTAAATGATAGAAGGATTTTTGCTTGATTTGGTAGCAATTTCAATTATGTTGATATTTATGAGAATGAGTATGCTTATGTTTATGAGGTTGTTTATGATGAGGAAAATGCTAAGTGTATGAATTTAAAGATTATGTCAATGCTTATGGATATGTCATGATGATGAGAATGCATTCTGCAATTTAATTTATTTCATCCGCATTTATGCATTCATCACAGAAGAGGTGTCCCGAGTGGGCCTATATGTCTCACACGTAGTGAGACATGAAAGACCTACTTCGGTAGGCCCCTCCACGGGCTGGATGGGAATGTGAGGGTGCACACCGACGGGTGTGCACTCAGCAATACCGGCAATTGCTATGAGAATGTGCATTATGAGCATGGTTGAAGCTTAAAGAATGTTAAATTATGATATTGTTCTTATGTGCAAAGGTTTTTCTATATTTGTAAATTGCTATAACCTCTTGTTTTAAGCTAATTATAATAATATGATGCACTTTCTGAGTTTTGAACTCACACTTGTTTTTGATGTTTTATTTTAGGTACTTCCAGAGCGGTATTTTGGAAAGAGGCTTAGCATCACTTCACTCACTCGTCATCAATTAATCTAGGCTTTTGAGTAGTTAAGAAGTTTATGTTGCTTAGTTGTTTGTTGGATGAACTTTTGTTCGGTAAATAAGTTGTGGCTTATGTTGATGGACTTGTAGGTTGGATTGATGGTTGTAAACCTGTTATGTTGTCATTACTTAGTTAAATTATCATAAGTAGAAATGTGGTTACCATATTGTAACATCCCAAATTTTGCCTATAATTTCACTCATGTGCATATTGGTGATTTTCTGAATTTATTGGATTTTCAAGGAATTATTTGAATTTATTTTAATTAAGTATATTGAACCTTTTGTGAAAACTAATGATAAATAGATAAAAACTAATATAAAGTTTTGCCAAAAATATTTTACTTGAGCTCAGAATGTCTCAAAAAAATTATGAGATTTTTCTAGGGATTTTACTGATATTTTAATTGCCTTAAACGAATTAATCTAATTACGGGAATTATTTTAAATTGAAAAGCGTTAGAAAATCAGAATGAACAGTACCGGGCCGCATCCAGTACTGTGCGTGCATGGCCCAGTGCTATGCGGCCCGCCAGCCCGCCCCGCCGCCGTCCCGCGTGCCAACCGTTGGATCATCATCGCTGGGACTTTATCAAGCCGCGTCACCAAGTGTCGCGTCGACCGTCGGATCGAGAAGGAACGCAGATGATTTGAAGATGAAGATGGAAAACCAAGCGCCTGCGAGCCGTCAGATCAAGATCGGACGATGAGGGGGAATCGCGTTGTTTTGGAAAGGTTAGATCGTATCCGTCGATTTTGGAAGGTGTGGATCGGATCATATCGCGTTCAGGGGAATCGTAGCCGTTCATCGCAGATCGGACGGACCGCAGTCGTCGTCTTCGATTCGGTTTTCGAATCCGCCGCCGCTTGACGTCGCCGTCGCGTGATTTTAGGGTTGCCTTTTCTGGGCGTTCGCCGAGGCTATTTAAAGCGCGGACCACACCCCGATGATCGCCATCCCAGTGCGCGTCTGTCAATCTAGCCTCTTCACCAGTTTCGCCGCCGTTGTTGCTCAGGATCTCGCCGTAGTTTCCCGTAGCGCCGTCGCTAGTTTTTCCGCCGTTTCGCCGTCGTCAAGCCGCCGTTCACCGCACGGGTTCTAGATCCGGACTCCTCGTTCCAAGACGCACCGAAGCTGCCACTTCTTCACGCCGGAGTTGCGCTGAAACGCCGTCTGGGTCGTCGTCGTCCTCATCTCTGGGAACTCAGCGCCGCCGCGACATCGCCGCATCTTGGAGCTTCGCGCAGCCGTTGGATCTTCGCCGAACCGTCCAGATCGAGCCACGTCGCTTCATCAGCAGTGTTTCTCTCGGGTAAAGCTCTGGCCGTTAGATTTAATCGGACGTTCTGGATTGAGCCGCGTGTGCGTAGGATGGTAGTCATCTGATCGTCGCGTGGATGCACGTCGCTTGTCGAGCATCGGCACGGGCGGCATCGCAGCCAGTCGATGCGCGCCGCGTGTCGGGCGCGTGACGCGAGGCTCCGTGAGCCGTGTCCACGGTGGACCAAAGGCGGTTCTGTGGACCGGGTCTGTGCACCGAGGTGACGTGTCAGCACCTGATTGGCTCGGGTTAGGGCTGACGTCAGCATGACGCAATAAAGATCTTTTCCAGTAGAAAAATAATTCGGGAAAATCGGAAATTCTATTTTCTGTATTTTCAGTATTTATTCAAACTTCAAAAGGCTATATCTTTTGCATTTTAACTCGGATTTGAGTGATTCAAATTTCTAAAAAAAATTAAAATCAAGATATATTTATTGGTGAATTTTATTTTATTTTTGGAGTTTGGTTGCTTTCTGTTTTGGTGTTTATTTGCTATTTTAGCATCGTTTCACGTAGACGTTGAACTGCTCGGTGATCCGGAGGAAGATTTGTCGCTTCAAGACCCAGGCTCAGAGCAAGACCAGCACCTACTCCAAGGCAAGTTGTGTTTTAATCATATTGCACCTAATTTCACAAAATTGCTATTTTGTCTTTAAAATTTAAGCATGATACTTTATGTGTATAAATGATTTCAAGTAATCTTGGAATTAGATAATATGCCTATTTGAATTAAAACATACCTTGTCAATCATATGCCATGATCTAATTGTCACCCTAGGATGTGGAACTATAGTTGGTTAATAATAATAATCAACACGGGACTAGTTAGACCGTATTAGTTTGCTTAGCCATGCCACATCATCACATGTATCTGGAACATTGATATTTAATCTTGACTAATGGATTATGGAATAATGTTTATAAATTGGTGTGTCATGTGTTGTCACACAGTGATATTGAGTTGTCGTGGCGAGGAGGTCACGCAACTAGATTGAATTGATGATGGCACGTGGTACTTGGTAATCAACTGGGGTGGTAATGATTTAGATTGGAGCAAGTGGCAAGGGGCAGTGTGCCAAGGTGGGCCAGGATTGGCAGGGGTATGTGGAAGTCTTGCCTTAATCACCTTAAGGACTTAACCTTGCAAGCCTTTGACCAGAGTCTTTCTTGCAACCACATGTCTGGAATGGGACAGCCTAGCTGAATAATTTGTGAAGCCTAGATTTCGGTACTGTCGTAGTGAATAGTGAGTCCCAGATTTACGGTTTAACTCACATGGCGCAAGAGGGGGGCCCTGTTGTCGTGGTTTAACCCTTCAGTGTTGAAACCTTAGCGAGCAGTACTGGGTCTAGGTGTAGCATTGTAAAGGCTTTGTTATGATCACTCGCCTTGGTGGTGTTTGGTTGTATCGTGTGGGTAAAGTGTATAACCTCTGCAGAGTGTACAATCTATTCGAATAGCCGTGCTCACGGTATTGGGCATTGCTAGGAAATTACAGTTAAGGGTTAGACTTTTGATAAACAAAAACTTATTGGGATGGCAGGGTGTCATGGAAAGTGGAAATTGATTTAGGATTGAAAACTTGATTTACTTGTAATACTGAATCTATTAATTACTGTTATTTGTTTTACTGTTTTTCAATCTATTTACTGTATTCTTGTTAAATGCCGCTTTATTGCAAAATAGCCATATTAGCCATTCCCTTGGATTAAGCCAAGCATATAGAATATTAAACTTGCATTACTGTGCACAACTTGTTGAGTGCTTTATGTACTCACCCCAACAACAACAACTTTAGAAGAAGAAGAATCTACGCCTTTCGTGGAGGAGGATTATCTGGATGTGAATGCTTAGGGTTCGAGCCTCGTCAGTTGCCTATGGTGAACTGGGGAGCTGCTACGTTTACATTATTTCCGCTGCTGCTTAATTGCTATTTCTTAGTTAAGCCCTGTGTGGCAATAATTATGTAAGACAACAGTTATTGTTAATTATTAAAGTTATGCTATATTTTGCTGTGTATGACTGTGATAGCATCTATGTTGAGCCTGTGTGCACTAGCATGATCCTGGACTAGTGCGGTATACACAGAGGGTCCGATTTTGCAAATTCGGGTCCCGACATATATGCTATACTTTGTTCTTTCGTGTTAATATTGCTCCTGTGGTTATATCATAAATTTAGGGCACAGGGGTGTCGGGGTGTTACATATTCCTTCGGCTCATGGAAGTGACAGTGAAGACTCTCAAACTTGAGCTGCTAAGGATAGGGAGATCCAAAAGAAAAATCAAGAAGAACTTGGTGGGAGTTCTCGAGGGGTGAAAGGAAAAAGGGCTGTTTTAGAATCCAGTGAAGAGGATGATGAAGTGGATGTGGATTTTGATGAAGGGAATGACAATGAAAATGAAGAGTCAGAAGAAGAAAATTTTGATGATTTTCAGCCCACTATGGATCTGAGGAAGATTAAGGGGGAGAAATACTTCTCACTTAGTCTGGCAAAACCAGTATTTGCTCCCTCGTAGTGCTACCCTGGACAAATTCAGAACCATCTTCCAGCAGAAGGTATATCATGAGATCTATCTCAATAAGGAATTTGCAGACCATAAGTAGGTGAGTTGGGAACATATCAAAAAAATTCCATTGTTTGTTGGAGTTCCTGAGCTCTTCCATGGCGCTGGTATAGCAGATTTTATTAGCATGCGGTGTGACTATAATGATGACTTGATTCGTCAATTTTATGCTACACTTCATGTCTCAAGTGCTTTTGATGAGATCACCTGGATGACAGATTGTGCAGTTTACTCAGCCTCCAAGGAAGAGATTGAGCAGGCTTGGGGCATTTTTCATAGCAGGCAACCTAAGATTCATAATGACAGCACCCTTCCTCTCGCCGATCAATACAGCTTCTATGATCCCTCTGCTCGTATCAAGAGGCCAGGTAAAATGGCACATCTCCTTCCCACATCTAGCCTCATTAACAGAATTATGAATCACCATTCATCGCAAGAGTGGCAACTTTGATGAGATTAGAGGCTATGCTTGTAATATTATGAGGAAGATAATGAATAGGCAGAAATTTGATGTGGTTGACTTCATTCTTCGTGAGGTGCACTCTTCTGCTGGTGATTGAGGAAAAAGGATCTACTTCGCCCCCTATATCATGATGATTATCAAAAGGGTGGCGGGGTTTCGTGGTGGATGTGGAGGGGTTCACAAGCCCTACAAGCCTCGTGAGGTAGGTCCTTAGGCTACTGAACATAGGGGACAATCTTCGCAGTAGTCACCACAGGAGGATCTTGGGGAGGAGGAGCCATAGACTCAGTCTACACCGCAGATCTATTCTGGCTTGGCTCATGAGAACTTTGATCTTCTGCATAGTGCCATGATGAGCAGCTTCGTGAGTCTCAGGACCGACATGATGAGAAATTTTGCTTGTATCGATGAGTATCAAACTCAGACTCGACAGGTTGTTGAGGAGGTCAGAGGGTGGATGGACTCTATAGACACTTCTATCGCCGAGCTTCGCACTTCCTTTGAGGAGTACCACTCTCAGCAGGCTCCTGTCTCTTTTCATCGCTTCGGGACTCATCGTACTCCACCTCCTCCACCACCGCCTTAGTCTTGAGCTTGCACGGCAACTCCCTTTTTGGTCTTTGATGACAAAGGGGGAGAAGTGAAGAAGTGAAGATTAGGAGTTTCTTCGGAGGATTAGCTTAAGTTATTACTTTATATTCTTATTGTAAGCTAATGAACCTCGTTACTATCTTTTGGTTGTTGGTTGTGGTTGAACTATTATCTTATGTTCTTTTATGTTGCTTTTGGATGATTATGGTTATCTTAGATGCTTCATAATTAATTATGGTTTCATGTTACTCATGTTCATTTTCTCATATTCATTGCTTATATTTGGTTATTCTCGGTTTCAATATTTAAAGGGAAACTCTGTCAAAATTCTCTAAAATCTCAAATGTGCAAATAACAATGCTTCATCCATATGCACATATTTAGGGGGACTTTTCAATTAAATATTGTTGTTTTAAAAATACTTTGTGCCTAACTCACTTTTCATCTTTAAAGGCAAAATATTGTTAAAACAAAATTTTTTAGTATACAACTTATTTTCCTAGTTGCATACTCAAAATTCAAAAACAATTTAATTTTGGTCCCTAATTTATTTTGGTTTTGGTAATTAATAACAATTGTGGTTAAAGGACTAACATTTTCGATTTGAGTATTTTGAAAAGAGGTTGGTCCGAAATTCGACGAACATAGAAGCATGAAATGGGTGACGAAGAAAAGCAAGCGTCAAAGACAAAATGGTTAAGGTATAAAAGTTAAGGACTTTTCATAGTCTTTTCCTGATCTCAGAGTTGCGAGAAAAGATCGGATTGCTAGTTTAGTCGCCGTACTATTAAGAGGGGTTTTTGTCGCATGTTTGATGTCGATAAAAGTGCTTAGAGGCTCATTATATAATGCATAAAATTCTTGCAAAGTCATGTGCTTTAAGAAAGATAAAAAGGCATCAAAACCCTCCTTCGGACTCTGTGGGGCCGGTATGATCGGGCCCCCTCCGATCATACCCGCCGTCGGTGTGACTGGCCGAAGGGGCGGTGTGTTTTTTTACAGAACAGGGTGCAAACGGCACCTGTGTGTATAGTATGACCAGAGACCCTCCGATCATACCGGTGAGCGGTCATACCAGTCATATGACCAACGGTCACTGACAGTGCATTAAATGCACTGTAGCGATTGTTGGCTACTAAGGGGCGATCATACCAGCCCAAGGGCGGTATGACTGACCTCTTAGGTCAATTTTGGCCAACTTTTGGCCAACGGTTAGTTTTGGTTGGTAGGAGTTATAAATACCCCCACCTGCATTCTAGAGCAAGTTTTGGACCTCATTGATCATCCTTGAGCTCTAGAAAGTCTCCTCATTTGTGGGCATTAAATTCTTATTTGGTGAGAGTTATGAGCTAAATTGAGTGGTGCATTTAGAGTTGAGCCTCTAGACACTCAATTCGACCCCAAGCTAGCGTCATCACCTATTACTCTTGGAGGTTGCCTCCTCCAAGACGGCTTGGAGGCGTGTGGCATCGGTAATCTTATCAAAGAAGCTTGTGACAAAGCCTGATCGATTGTGAAGGTAAGGAGCTCGCCTAACCGGAGTAGTGAAGAGCTACCACGAGTGATCGAGGAAGGCTCAAGCGGGTGGAGCCGGCTTGAAGTGGTTCAAATCACCTCAACGTGGAATAGGGGAGACAGGCAAGTCTCTGAGACCACGAGATAAAATTTCTTGTCTCTCATTCTCTTGTGACTTGCTTTTATAATTTTCGTGCTTAATTTTCTATTCTAGCAATTTGGTTATATTATTTGTAACTAGAATCCTTTATCGGTCATTCTTGATTTGCTAAAATAACTTGTGATCACTAGAGGATATAGTTGTAATTTGTAATTATTGTCATTATAGCTTAGTGATTTTATTAATTGCAAATTAGAACCAAAAAATTTAGAAAACTCCTATTCACCCCCTCTAGTCAGTTATCCTTGATCCTACATCACCCCACAGCTTTAGCCATCCTATTCATGGCATTTTCTTTTCACTCACTTGATGTATTGCCGCGTACGTCGAGGCCATTATAAAGCCGCTAGCCCTCCACACGGAAACCCCAATCCTAGCACCTAAAACCCACTACCAAAATCGTGGAAGGAAGCCACACCACCGTTGTCATCCTTGAGTCCGATGTCAAGAGCTGCTACATCCGTCGTTGCCTTCGCGTTCATCATCACCTCATTGAGCCAATCTCGAATCCACCTATGTTATCGTGTGTCCCTTTCTCCAATCTACCTATCGGTAGTTTTGATTTGAGTTTCATATGTTGTGCGCGTAGATCGAAGGCCACGAAGAATACTTCTACCCCTTCTCCACTAGATTCCACCATTATAGGTGAGTCTCTACCACTGTTATCTTTACCACCATGATCGCCATCATGTTTTCTACCCAATGCGCACCTTCGCATTGTCGAACCATCACCCATTGTCGCTACTGTCGTTGCGTCAATCGTTGTTGTTCACCGAAGGTCTTCACCGGCCCCACCACTTGTGTCATCATGTTTGCCTCGTTGAGATTGTTTGGTTGCACCTTTGCTCTCGTGGTCCATAAGTGCTCACAACCTACACAAGCCTATCTCTCTCTAAGCTCTCATGGTAAGGGTTGGAGGCATACCTCCTATCTCTACTCTTTTATAGTGTTGGCTCTCACAAACCACCTCTCTTAATTCTTCTCAACCCTAGATCTAAAAAACCCAAAAACCCATCAACATAATGGGTTTTCCACATAATACTTTAGCACGCTTTTCAAAGCACTCTTCATCATGATGCTCCAACAACCCGAATTTGCTTTACTTGTCCTCCACACTTGACCTGGTCCACTTACGCCTCAGCCGAGGTTTTGCAAACCACTTCACAACCGTAGCATCCCGATACCTATCCTTCAAGTCAAAACATCTCCCATGCTTTGACACATAGCCTGTGGCACTCAATGATCTGCTGTCAAGTCTTCACACATTTGGATCCCACTGGACCATGTCTACTTGCATCAACCCCAGGTCACTTGGCACACCACATGCACTAACTTGCTTCTTCATTGGCCTTGCCTTTTCTATGTCTCCCACTTGAGGCATAGACTTACATGACTGACCGGACCTCAGCCCTCTTGCCTAGTCCCTATCTTGTCGTTGACCGCCACCTCTGTAAAAGCAACCTACACATCCAAAGACTAAGCAACCATCTATGAGTATATATCCATGCACTTGACTCACGTTAGCCTGAACATGCATTATGTAATCGTGTGCAACAGGCCAGCACACATGGAACCAACCACAAACTTGATTCTAACAAATTCCAACATGGTTTACTCAAACAAGTCTCTCATAGATAAGGGCGCAATTGGTTCGAATAATTTCCGACCGAACGATCGGATGGGTTCGACTCAAATTCAGATAGTTGTTAGATTTGGCATCAGTTTCGGGTATTTTGTTTCAGATTCAAATTCAGGATATCGCTATCCGTTGGCTCAAGATATTTTGAACTGATTTTTGAATATTTCTAAAAAATAATTTAGATATCCAAAAATCAGATATCATCATCTGGCCCAATAGCACTATGGCCGACCCAATAGCACAATAGAATGAAAGCAAGAGGGAGGTGGGTGATGGCGCTGGGTTGTGGCTGGTGTTAATGCCATGTTGCCAAGGTGGCCTACCGAAAAGTCGACTCCTCGGGCTGGGCTGGACAGCGACACGAGACAGTCGAAAGGAGCTCATCTTGATGAAGAATTAGTAATGGATTGAATATTGAATGCCTGAATAAAATTTGACTCTTCTAAATCATCTGCTGGTTGGCGGCTGCTAGATTACTATGGTGGCCCTGTGGTTAATTAACCTAAGCTTAGAGAAAGGCTTTGTTGACCAACTCCATGGTGACCATAAACAGTTAATCCATGTTAAGTTATACTCCCTTTGTTGATGTTTATAAGACGCTCACGCATTTTGAGATTCTAAGTTTGTAAACTTTGACCAACAATTAGTCCAACATATATAGATTTCATGGAGACATGGAGTTATGGTCATGTTATTGTGATATTATTTACGTATCGTTCTATGTTCCGTAAATTTGTTATGTGTACCGTTGAAATTGAATGTACTTTTGTAACTTTATTGGACCACCTAATAAAATTACTTGTTAAATTACGATAGTTCTATTACATTCGAACTCATAAGGTTGGTTAATCATTGCCATATGTGTGCTTTGATGTGGTATCTATTTTCATGTGATATCCAACAAAAAATATTCAGTACTATATCAGGTCCACTTTGTATTTGATTTGAATCCGTGACCGATATTATTCGCGTTGTATTCGTATCCAACACTATCCGTATCCAACTCCGAGTCCAATAGAAAATATCCGACCGAATCCAAGTCTATTGCACCCCTACTCATGCATAGTTGGACCTTCCGATTTCAATAGAGGCTCAGTGTTAAATCGATGAGCAACCAAAGTTAAGACAGTCTCCAATTTTGAGCTAAGTGGGGAACAATAGGTCCAATGTGTCAATTACAAATGCTTTTGCCATTGACATATAGATCCAACGAGTCAATTACACTAACAGGTAGGTGCCACCTATCAAATTTAACTAGATTAAAACCCGCGCGTTACCGCGGGTGACTCCTCAATTTTAACAAATAGAAAAACTCTTTTCGAAGGGGTAGAAAAACTAAAAAAAATTGTTGCTCAATTTTAAGAGAGAGAAGGAATTTTTCAAAAATAAAAAACAAAAGTATTGTAGCTATACACTGTAGTACTGTAACTATGCACTGTAGTTTCTACCATGAAAAACACCACGTGGCGGTTGGCAAGGATGTACACAACAATATAGATATCTATAGATGAGAATCGTGTGGTTTCTTGGATCTTTGCCAAACAACAAGTAGTTCTGAGAAGTAAAAACTTAAATATGTATTTTTTGTTGTTATGGTTAAAAATGTGTTTCATGAAACTTACTCCTAAAAAATTTTACTAAATAACACCTCACATTCTAAGAATATAACTGTTGCAAAATGTAGTCGTTCATCTGCGATCAACCAATCAATTCGCCAACGCAATCACAGCAACACAGGAAGGAGCACATAATATGGGGAAGAAAAACTCTCTCGCTTTTATTAGATTGATCTCCTATACAAGGGGGATGCCCAATATATAAAGAATACAGCAAGAGATAGATTCGGATTCGCCCACATAGAGATAGAGTCCAACCGAATACGAACTTGAAATATTCTATCTCATAACACTCCCCCTTGAACGAATACCGCGTAATATGTCTCATCAAAAACTCCACTCAAAAACCCTGTGGGAAAAAGGAGATAGAGAAAAGAGTACATTGCACTCACACTTTATGTTGCACTAGTTGCCTCATTAAAAACCTTCATGTGAGAAAACTTTAGGAAAACTCACTAAGAGAAAAAGACTACAACTTATAATCTTCTGGATTCATATTAGGATCTTGAGGATCATAATAAGGGTCATGGTTCAAGGATTTACTCCCCTTGAACTTTCATATCTCTAAGTCGTCTTATTCCAATGCCATTGACACATATTTGGAATGTACATTTTGGCAAGGACTTGGTGAATAAATCTGTAAGATTTTCACATGACTTAATTTGCAAAATTTTAACCTCACTAATATTTTGGAGTTCGCGAGGTTAGAAAAGTTTAGGGGCAATATGCTTCGTGATATTGCTTTTCACATAACCCATTTGCATTTGTGCAACACAAGCAACATTATCTTTATAGATAATTGTGGGAGCATCGACGATGTTAAGACCACATGAATTCTGGATATGGTTAATCACACGTCGTAGCCAAACACATTCACTTGAGGCTCCATATAAAGCTATAATCTCTGAATGGTTGGTAGACGTAGCTACCAGGGTCTGCTTACAAGACCGCTAAGAAAACGGCTGTACCACCACAGAGAAACACAAAACCAGTCTGAGATTTGGCACTGTGGGGATCAAACAGATAGCTAGCATCCGTATATCCCACCATGGTTAAGTCTTGGTCCTTCTGGAAAAACAATCCAAGATCTTGAGTACCTTGGAGGTATCTGAGTAAAGTCTTGACACTAGCCCAATGTCTTTTAGCTGGGACTACACTGTGTTTTACTAGCAAATTTACTGCAACTGCAATATCAGGCCTTGTCCAATTCTCAAGATACATAAGTATGGGACTTCAGGTCCTAAGACTTTCTCATTTTCCATCCTTGGTCTGAAAAAGGGTCTTTATCCACTTCAAGGGATCTCACAACCATAGGGCTTTTAAAGAATGAGATTTATCCATATTAAATCTTTCCAATACCTTCTTGGTATAGATAGACTGGTGCACAAAAATTCCTTCTGAGAAATGCTCTTGCTATAGGCCTAAGCAATATTTGGTTTTACCCAAATCTTTCATCTCAAAACTCTGTTGTGAGGTAAGCACTTGCTTCCTTTATCTCCTCTGTGGTTCCGATGATATTCAGATCATCGACATAAAACTGAGATAATACAAAATCCATTCTGGGATTTCTTTATGAACACACAGGGGCAATATTCTTTCTTCAGGAGGAACCCATTAAGTCGGTTATACCACAGTCTCCCTGACTGTTTTAATCCGTATAACTATCTCTTTAGTTTGACGCTATACATGTTGCGATTATTAGGATTCAGAATTGTAACTCCTTCAGGGATTCTCATATAAATATCAGTATCCAATGACTCATATAAATATGCAGTCACTACATCCATCAACTGCATTGATAAATTTAAGCTTGCTGCCATGCATTAATATTAAATTTTGAAATGTTATTCCACTCTTTGCAGGAGAATATGTTTCATCGTAATCGATGTCGAGTCTCTGCGTGAACCCTTGTGCTACAAGCCTCGCTTTATATCTTACCACCTGGATATTTTCATTTCTCTTTTGGATGAAAAACCCATTTGATCCTACAGGGAACACTTTAGGAGGTGTTTAGTCAACGAGACCAAAAATGTTTCTTTTATTAAGCGAGTGCTGCCTCAATTGCTTCTTTTTATTTGACCCTATATGAGCACTTTTGGCACTCTGCCATAGACTTTGGTTCTGGATCCAGCTTTTAGCAATTTTAGAAGGAAAATATATGTCGACAATTGTAGTCTTTCTCTTTATACAATTCTCCTATATCACTTCAGGGATATCTCTTTATTAATTTCTTTTAGCTCCTCGTGATTTCCCACAACGATGGAGTCTGGGTGTTCCGACTTCCCAACGTTGGATTGTACGCGCAAATATACGCTGGGTTATCATCTTCAGGATATTTCACTTCAGGGACGTTACCATCTCCAGAATGGCTCACTTCAGGGATTTTCTCAACATCAGATTGAGCTTCTTCTATTGTCGCGGGTAGTGTTCTCATTTATCTGGTTCTCTACTTTTGCGGACATCTCTGCATAATTGAGTCTCGTGCACCTGTAGGTCTCCCCCTCTTCTTATCATGAGGGTCAAGAGTGAGTTCAATATCCTTCGAGGGTATTCTCACTCTTTCAGGTGCATACACTGCATGTATATGAGATCTTTTCACTCCCTTATGATCAGTGAAGGCATTTGGCAGATTATTGGCTTATATGTTGCAGATTTATTATCCTCCGAACATCAAGTTCAGTTTCTGTAGTGTGTGGATCTAAGGACTCAACATTCTCTAATGTGGTAGTAATATCCCCCTAATGCCGAAAAATATCCTTAGTACAATCAGCGTACCAAGCTATGTACAAATCCCTTATCATAGGCTCTAGGTGTTTAATAATTGACAGATATTCATGACCTACATAGATCCTCAACTTCCAGTGAGGTCCCATGGTGGTACACTACGGTGGAGAGATTGGCACGTATACAGCACAGCCAAATTTTTTCAGATGGAAAATACTTAATTCTTTTACACGCACTATCTACAACGGGGAAATTTCATGATGTGCAGCTGGTTTGAGTTGAATTAATATGGTAGTATGCAGACTGTGTGTCCCCAACAACTGGTGGGAAGCCTACTATTCTGCAAGAGTGGCTAAGAAATAAGTTTTATTCTTTTAATTTAATGATTCTGCAAGACCATTTTGAGGTACGAGATGCTCTATATTAATTCCCAGAGCTATACAATAATCATTAAATGCTTTTGAGGTAAACTCGGTACCACTGTCCATTCGAATAGACTTGATCCTTTCTTCTGGAAAGTAGGCTCTTAACTTAATAATTTGGGCAATTAATTTTGACAGAAGCATGGTTCCTAGTAGATAAGAGACATACATAGGACCATCTAGTAGAAGTATCTATCAGTACCATAAATTTTCTTAAAAGGGGCCCGACAGGGGCTGAACAGGTCCATAGATATTGCCTCAAATTTTTTCCAAGAAATTCAATGATTCTTCCCTAACTTTTTAGGTAAGAAGATCTAAGCATGAGCTTTCCTTTAGCACAACCAAGGCATAAGAAAATTTCAGGTCTAGAAAAGTTTTTATGCTATGGCCAGTAGAATTATAATTATTCTTCTCATAATATTCAACTCAGGATAACCCAGTCATCAGCCAGATCTTAAATATTTCTAGGTTTTTCATCGCAACACAAACTTTAGGTTTTATATGTGCATAAAATAACCCTGAGGAGAAGGAAGGAAGTTTTTCAAGCACACATTTGTTACACCCATTAAACTTAGTCATGAGTAGATATTCTGTACCATTCTCATTCTCTGTCTCCATAAAGAAACGATTCAGACCAATATTTTTAAAACTTAAGAGAATATGACTAGACTCAGGGTATAATATGGCATTCTTCCAGTGCCAACTATGAGAGCATCGCTTCTAGTGATAGTCATAATATTTCCAATTCATTTAGTGTGGTACAACTGTCTTCTGGACAGATTTTCTCTTCCGCCATTCGATTATACTTTGTTTAATATTAGAAGTATGATTTGACAATCAAACAATTATTGCATTAGGAACAAATTGAAGAATATAGAACAAACATAGCACAATTAATCAAATATCTAGGATATAGCTATTTATTCAATTTTGAATGATAATTTCTCAACAGGAGCGTAGACCAAATATTCATTCAGGAACTAGAACTAAACTGATAAGTAGATTTATAAGGAATATGTGGCATCGACTAGCAAAGTGAAGGATACTTATGAGACTAATCCAGGCCTCCATATGAGATGTAGGTGTCCTCCTGGGACTCCTCGAACTCAATAATTTCAAGAACCATATTGACGAACACTTATACCATGGGTACCCCCAGCGGTCCAGAGTGACGAATGGGCTGTCCCAAGCCCGACTCTAGCCAAAGGCCCCCGCTGGGCCACGAAGGACACTCGTCCCCGACCAAACCAACCAGGGGCGTTCGACACGCGCCACAGATCGGACTCCCCACAAGCTCCGACCAAGCTAAGGCGATCTCCGCCAAGGACCGAGCGCCAAGCTGCCGCGGGCCATTGCCCACCTGCCCCAAGGACACGACAGCTCGGAATGACCGCGCGAGGGCAGGTGGCTCCTTCCCAAGGTAGCGAGGAGGTTGCCAAAGTCAAAGCTCCGGTCTCATCATCCAGTCATGCGTAGTGTGAGGATACGCTCCCTCCCGAGGCAGCACCGGAGCCGGGTGTCAAGGCGTCAGCATCTGACAGACGTACAAAAGAGTAGGTGCGCCACTTCCCAGTGAAACGAAAAATTGCGCCACTCGATGAGTCCACCGACCCGGCGTGGGGTGAGTGGACGCTGATCAAATCGCCAAGACCTAGGACCAGGACTCCTAGCATAGGACACCTCATCCTTTCCTCTCCCAACTTCTCGTGTAACCTGCCCCCTCTGCCTATATAAAGGGAGGCAGGGTCCTCTGAGAAGAGGAGAGAGGAGAAAGGACCCCTTTTCTCGGTTTTTACGGAGAGGCTGTTCTTGCTCCCACGGCTTGGAATCCTTAGCTCTCACTTGTAACACAGTGCAGTCATCTGCACCCGAAACAATACATTATCACCACCCGAACTGGAGTAGGGACATTCGGCCCGAACCAGTATACATCTTGGGCTTCCTGAGTCTAACCATTCAAGGAGAGGGAACGCGCGACCCCTTGACTAAAAAATTCACTTGCCGGAACTCGAAACACCGACAGTTGGCATGCCAGGTAGGGGCTTTCGCACGTCCTCGTCGTCATCTCCGGATTCCCATTCGCCTCCTTGATGGCTTCCTTCACCCGCAACGATGTGTCTGCATCAAGGAGCTGGATCCGCTTCGGCTCCCTCGACTTCGTCGCGGCTTCAGCGGGAAAGCCCGTGCTCATCCTCGCCACCTCTCTAGACCAGGCATCTGCTAGGAGCCTGGACTCCATCTTTGGCGACCTTGGCAACCTCTGGCTCAAGGCCCCCGTACGGACCCCGAGGCCGGAGCCCACCGAACGCTGCACCGTCCCTGGCAGCGGCGCCCGTGAACTCAAGTGGGCAACGACCTCGCCCCCCGTAGGCTCACAGCTCGTGGTGATGACCGGCTACGCGCCGGCCTCCGTCCACGACTTACTGGAGGACTCCTCCAGCCATGATTCCAGCTCCGGCACGAAGCGCATTGCGGACAGACCGCACTCTCGCGAGTGCAACATGGCGGGCGTGGTCGACCCGGCCGCAACCCCCGCAAGTACGGGAACTCTCGTCCGGCGCACCGAAGCGCAGGGAGCGGAATATCAGTGCGAGCACGCGGAACGCATCTAGGTTCACCGCGCCGAGCTCCAACAACAGCGCGATGAGCTGGAGGCTCGAAGGGCCGAGCTTGGCAAACTGCAGGCCGACCTGGAGCAGAGTCAGCCCTAGCCCCCACACGCACCTGGCGTCACGCGCGCACGCGCACGTCAGGTACACCAACAGTTAGTCGAGGAATCCGACGGCCTCCCATTCTTCCCCCACGCAAGCGAGCGTCGCGCGGCTCGCGATCTTTGCTCGTGGCATCCCCGAGCCAGACAACTCGGAGGCCAAGGCGACGTACCAAAACCTCCGGGGACTGGTGGAACGTGCTACCGTGCAGCACATGCAGGGCTCCGGCTCCCACCACTCGGGCGCCTCCTTCGGTCGCCCGAGCCGGGCCGCCATTCGGAACCGACGGGGTCCGACAAAAACGGCGGCACAGTACGAGCAGCCCCTGGCCTCACGCACCCCGGTGTGCCAGCGCCTCGGCAACAACCACGACGTTCGCGCCACCCTCGACGCGCGGAAGAAAGCGATGGATGAAGCGACCCGATCACGGGTTGTAGACAGCGGTCGGCACAATGACCGTAGCCCGAGCCCCAATGGCCCAGGACCACGGGCTTTACGTCGGGGATCGCTCGCGAACTTCCTGCACAGTTACGGCGCCGATCAACATAGCCAAGTACACAGGGGCGACAAACCCCAGCGTCTGGCTAGAAGACTACCGCCTCGCATGCCAGGCGGATGGAGCTACGGATGACCTCTTCATCATCCAGTACCTCCCCATCTACCTTGTGGACTCAGCTCGAGCCTGGCTCGAGTACTTGCCCGCGAAGACCATCCGGAACTGGGCCGACTTGAAGAACCTCTTCGTCGGAAACTTCGAGAACGCGTACAGCGCCCGTAAATTCACGATCTCAAGAGTGCAGCGGCAATGGGAAACTCTCCGGGACTACATCCGGCATTTCTCCCTACAGTGCAATGAGCTCCCCGACATTTCTGACGCCAACGTTGTCGAGGCGTTCATCTACGGTACCACGTGCAAAGCCTTGGTGCACAAGCTGGGCTGCGTCAAGCCCAGGACCGCCAAGGAGCTCCTGGATATCACAACCAACCACGCCTCTGGCGAAGAGGCCATGGGAGCCATCTTTGAGAAAGGAAAGGCCGAGCGAGAGCCCGGCGCTCGAACCGGCTCCCCCTCTGACCGCTCCGACAAGCGAAAGTGACAAGGGAAACAAGGCTGCGAAGACCACTTGGTCGCGGCTGCCGACCATCCTGCCAAGCAGCAGACGCGACAGGCACCCGACCACTTTGAGAAGATGATGGAGAGCCCATGTCCAAACCACGGGTATCCCGTCAAGCACAAATACCGGGACTGCGAAGTCCTGAAGCGCTTCCTCTCCGGCACCCCCACATCGTCGCAGAGCAAGGGGAAGAAGCAGGACTCGGCACCACATGCCGAGGAAAAGAGGGCGGACGCCGAGTTCCCAGAACCCGACGGCTGCCTAATGATCTTCGGCAGACTGGCGTGCTATGCCAACAAGCAGCGACTCAAGCTCGCCTTCCGCGAGGTCCACACAACGACTCCCGCCATTCCCAAGTACCTTCGGTGGTCGGAATCCCCGATCACCTTCGATCAGGCTGACCACCCCGACTACATTCCGCGGCCAGAGAGATATCCGTTGGTTGTCGACCCTATCGTGGGAACAAAGCGCCTGACCAAGGCGCTCATGGATGGCGGTAGCGGTCTCAACATCCTATATGTCGAGACGCTTGACGCCATGGGGGTCCCCCGCTCGAGTCTCCGACCAAGCGAGGCGCCCTTCCACGGCGTCATCCCGGGCCAACAGGCTCACCCGCTAGGGCAGATCGACCTGCCCGTCACTTTTGGGGGGGTCGGACAACTTCCGCACTGAAACCCTCACCTTCGAGGTTGTAGACTTTCCCGGTTCCTACCATGCCATCCTAGGGAGGCCGTGTTACGCTAAGTTCATGGCAGTCCCCAGCTACACCTACCTCAAGTTGAAAATGCCAGGGCCACGGGGAGTAATCACCATGGCCTCATCCTTTCAATTGCCTACAAGCTGCGAAGCGGAGCGATTCACGGTAGCATCGGCGATTATCGCATCAGTAGAACTCACGAACCTCCGGAGAAGCCTCGAGTCCGCCCCCGACTCCGGCAAGTCAGGGCGAGGTTCCTTCAAGTCCGCCGAAGACACGAAAGAGGTCGCGGTCGATCCCGAGGATCCGGCCAAAACCGTGCGAGTTGGAGCCGCGCTCCCCGCCAAATAGGAAAGCGCGCTCGTCGACTTCCTCCGTGCCAACCGGGACGTCTTCGCATGGAGGCCCTCCGACATGCCAGGAATCCCAAGGGAGGTCGCCGAGCACTCCTTGAACATCCGACCGGGTTCAGGGCCGGTCGCCCAACGCCTGCGTCGCTTCGACGAGGAGAAGCACAGGATCATAGGGAAGGAGATCGCCAAACTTTTGGCTGCAGGGTTTGTGAAAGAAGTACGCCACCCCGAGTGGCTGGCCAACCCTGTCCTTGTAAAAAAGAAAACCAGGCAATGGAGAATTTGTGTCGACTACACGAGCCTTAACAAGGCATGTCCTAAGGACCCGTTCCCTTTGCCCCGCATCGACCAAGTCATCGACTCCACCGCAGGGTGCGAATCCCTGTCCTTTTTGGACGCTTACTTGGGCAACCACCAGATAGCGGTGAAGCAGTCCGACCAGCTCGCGACTTCTTTCATCACTCCGTTCGGCTCGTTTTGTTACGTAACGATGCCATTTGGTCTAAAAAACGCGGGCGCTACATACCAGCGATGTATGCAAACGTGCTTTGCTAACCAGATAGGCTGCAACGTCGAAGCATACGTCGACGACATCATCGTCAAAACTAAGAAGGCCGATGACGTCATCGCCGACCTAGAGGAAACCTTTGCGAACCTCCGGCGGTTTCGTATAAAGCTCAACCCCGAGAAATGTGTTTTCGGGGTCCCTAAGGGAAAGCTACTCGGTTTCATCGTCTCCGAGCGTGGCATTGAAGCCAATCGGGAGAAGATCTCGGCGATCATGAAGATGGGCCCAGTCGGCAACCTAAAAGGAGTCCAAAAGCTAACAGGATGCCTTGCGGCCCTGAGTCGTTTTGTGTCTCACCTCGGCGAGCGCGGGATGCCACTCTACAAGCTGCTCAAGAAGTCCGATCAATTCAGCTGGACCCAGGAGGCTCAGGAAGCCCTCACCCAACTGAAAACATTCCTGACCTCACCCCCGGTGCTGGTCGCCCCGGCACCAGAAGAACCGCTGCTCCTCTACATTGCCGCTACAACCCGGGTCGTCAATGCGGCACTTGTCGTGGAACGAGCGAAAGAAGGCCATGTGCTTAAGGTACAACGGCCAATCTACTTTATTAGTGAAGTGTTCTTTGAGTCCAAAGCTCGGTACCTGCAGGTGCAGAAACTGCTCTATGCGGTGCTCATCACGAAGAGGAAGTTGGTCCATTACTTCGACCGGCACCCCGTCTCCATGGTGACCTCATCACCACTCGGCGAAATCATCCACAACCGCGACGCCTCAGGAAGAATAGCCAAGTGGGTACTCGAACTCAACGGCCATGACATATCGTACGTTCCCCGAACGGCGATCAAGTCGCGGGCCTTGGCCGACTTCGTTGTCGAGTGGACCGAAGCCCAGGCACCATCGGTGCTCGAAGACCCCGAGTACTAGACAATATACTTCGATAGGTCCTATACCAAGAGCGGCGCGGGTGCAGGAGTCGTCATTGTTTCCCCGCTCAGGAACAAGCTTCAGTACACCATCCGACTGCTCTTCGATGCAACCAACAACGTCGCCGAGTATGAAGCCCTCGCCAACGATCTCCAGATCGCTGCCGACGTTGGCGCGCGTCGACTCTATGTGCATGGGGACTCCAAGCTTGTCGTCGACCAAGTTATGAAGACTGCGGAGCCCCGAGACGCCCGTATGGCCGCATACTATCGGGAAGTGCGCAAGCTCGAAGAAAGGTTCAAGGGTTTCAAACTTCACCATAGATATAGACGCTACAACGGTGAGGCCGATTACCTAGCCAATCTCGCCTCCAGTAGAGGACCGATCCCGCCTGCGGTCTGGGGACTCAATCTGGTTGGGCCCTTCAAAAAGGCGCCGGGGGCTTTACCCACCTCCTCGTCGCGGTGGACAAGTTCACCAAGTGGATAGAGGCCAAGCCAGTCGCCAGCATTACGTCGGCGCAAGCGGCCAAATTCTTCTGCGACATCGTTTTTCGGTTCGGAGTCCCGAACTCCATCATCACCGATAACAGGACGCAGTTCACGGGACAGGAATTCCTCGAGTTCTGCGATGACTTCAACATCCGCGTCGATTGGGCAACCGTGGCCCATCCGCGGACCAACAGCTAGGTCGAGCGGGCAAACGGTATGATCCTCCAAGGGCTCAAACCACGAATCTTCAGTCGACTGAAGAAATTTGTGGGATGATGGGTGGCCGAGCTACCCTCCGTCCTCTGGAGCCTACAGACCACACCGACCCGGGCGACCGGGTTTACGGTATTCTTCATGGTGTTCGGTGCCGAAGCTGTCTTGCCAACCGATCTGAAGTACGGCGCCCCGAGACTACACGCCTTTAACGAGGCACGGGAGCTCGACTCACAATAAGACACCATCGACCAGCTCGACGAGGCGCGTGACGTGGCCATTCTGCGATCGGCCAAGTACCAGCAAGCACTGCGACGCTACCACAGTCGTCAGATCCGCGGCCGGTCTTTCAACGTGGGCGACCTGGTTCTGCACCAGGTTCAGTCCAACAATGATAGGCACAAGCTCTCCCCCCATGGGAGGGCCCCTTCACCGTGGTGGAAGTCCTCCGACCCGGTACCTTTCGACTCAAGGATACAGATGGCAACGTCGTCTCCAGCGCATGGAACATAGAAAAGTTAAGGCGATTCTATCCCTAAAACTCTTTCTTATCCCTCGCACCTTCTTTGCCCTTCCTCCGAGTGCAAGCCCGGTCCCCACTCACCACTCGGGGGCTACCAGTTGGCACACTTGCACACTCACGCGGGTCGGTGACCCGACCGGCCATCGGGTTCCCCCTAAGCGGTAACCCTCTCGACCCAAGCGCTACGGCCTACGCCTCGGCGGCTACGGTTGCTAAGTAGCGCTTCGTGGAAGAAAGAAGTACCCACACGGAACGACCCGTGGTTGGTCGAAAACACTCCTTTCTCGCGCGAGTACGGGTGAATGTTTCCTAGCCAAGTTCCGGTTCACTCACACGGGTCGGTGATCCGACCAGCCATCGGGTTCCCCCTAAGCGGTAACCCTCTCGACCCAAGCGCTACGACCTACGCCCCGACGGCTACGGTTGCTAAGAAGCGCTTCGTGGAAGAAAGAAGTACCCACACGGAACGACCCGTGGTTGGTCGGAAACACTCCTTTCCCGCGCAAGTACGGATGGGCGTTTCGTAGCCAAGTCCCTGCTCTCTTCGTGCTTCCCTCGCAAATGTTAACACACCGACCTACGCTTGAACAACCCCCGCGGTTTCTAAAGCTATGGTCGTCGAGTGTTCATCATAGCAGGAAAGTGCAAAGGACAAGTCAAGACTTGCGAAACTTTAATTCATTGCATACTAGGGTTTTTACATTGCAAAAGGCAAAACATCAAACCTTTTTCCTACTCTTGGTGGAGGACACTCCGTGGCGATGTCCTGTTGGCAATGACCCAGGCGTGCGGCTCAACTTGGATCTCGAACCCGTCGATCTCCTCATCGGTCCGGTTCCACTGACGGTGGCAAGGTTGATACTGTCGTAGTGGGAGATGGTGCAGACAAGCGCCGAAGAGGCTCCGAGCGCGACGCCTTCGCTCACCGAGCTCTTGACGTGCTAGGGCACGAGGGCTAGCTCGGTGGCAAGCGAACTCGGACCTGACACGGTCCCGACCAGTCGGTCGCAGACGTCCCTGCCGACCCCTCGAATGGTCGCCAGCTCGACGGCCAGCTCGGACCGATCCCCCTCCGCCAACTGCAGCACCGTCAAGGTCACATCCCGCGCCGTGGCCGCCGCGTCGCGGGCCTCCACCGCCAGTCTCTGTGCCTCGACGGTGTCGTCGAAGTTCTTCTGCAGCTCTGCAGACCAAAACAGCGTCAAAGGAGCGAGCCCCACGAGCCGCGATCGCGAAATCGATTGAGGAGTCGGGTCTCTTACCAGTCGCGGAGTTCGTCAGAACACGGAGCTCCTCCTCGGCCCTAGCCCGGGCCCGCTCTTGCGCCTCTTGGGCACGCGCGACATCCCTCCGAAGATCCTCGACGAGGGCTGCTGATTCCTTGCCAAGTCTCCTCACCAAGGCCAGCTCCCGGCGGCGTCCGCCGGTCGCATTTGTTCAAGATCCTCCGGGCGGTCGCGCCACCTTGAGGCGGTCGCCCCGACCGCAGATCTCCTCCGCGGCAACGGCAGCGTCCTTGGCGTTGTTGGCCCCCGCAAGGAAGGACTCGAGCTCGGACACCTTCACCCTCAAGGACTTATTTGTCCGACGCTCCTCGAACAAGACCTGCGCCGATCTGAACCAGCTCCAAGCGGGCCTTCTCCATCTCTGCCTGCCCGCTAGCCAAGGCCCCCCGAGCATCGCGCAGCTCGGAACGCATCCGAACGCACTCCTCCTCGGAAGCCGCGCTCCGGCCGTGCAAGCGCCGGAGGAGCTCGGACTTGTCCCCCGAACGGACCCGCAAGTGCTGCGAAACACGAACACCCTATTAGCCCACCGCAAACTCATCGAAAGCCGCAAGGACGGGGATTTGTTTGGCTTACCGTGCCGATCGGGCGGATGCCCCCAGTGATCGCATCCAGCGCCTTGGTGGAAGACTCGAGGGCGAGAGCCAAACCCTTTCAGATCTGGCTCACCTCAGCTTCGGCGTGCCGAGCACCCTCCTGGAGGGCCTCCCACTCCCCGTGCTCCGCCGAGTCGTCCAGCACAAGGGATGGCCTGCCAGACGGATCGTCTCCCGGCCAGACCAACGTGGGCGAAGGCGGCCGAGCGGACCACCTAGGACCGCCCCAACGGCTTGTGCCTGCGGGGGATTACGCGGCGCTTCCCCACACAGCCCGGAGATGATCGCCTCCAACGCTTGGGCCACTCCCGCTGGCGGGCTCCTGGGCGGTGACAGCGGGATCCCCTCAGGAACCCGGATCATGCAAGCCGGTGGCTTCCCCGGCGGTGGCGGCGGGAGCTCCTCCTCACCCTCCTCGGCCTCCGGGCGAGGCCCCGACTCGCCAGGGGTCGTCGGACCTTCCTCGCGCTCCGGCTTAGCCACCGGCACTGCGACCGTTGTCGACCCCTCCGGCAGCTCCGACACAACCTGTGGTGCCTCGGCCCCCGTCGATTCTGCCGGCGGCACCGACCAAGTCGTCACGGCTTGACCATGGCTTCAACCCCGTCGGCTGCGGGGACGGCGCCGACCCTTACAGGGCCACCGCCGGACGCGTCGCCGCCGCCGCAGCCACCCCCGTGTAAGCCCTGCACACAGCAGTCGATTAGAAACTACTTGGACGATTCTACTGCAATGCTGCTCTAGGACGACGAGGACACTTACAGCGCCGAGCGGGTGCACTGCAACCGCGCCTTCTTCGTCGGCCACCTCGCGGAGGGGAGCCGCCCCTCCGCTTCCCTGAGGACACCTCCACCGGGGGCGCCTCCACCTGAGAAACGACGGCGGCGGCGCTCGCGCGGGCACCCTCGTTTGGGCCGCCACCAGTCGAAGGCCCGAACTCGAGCCCGCAGTATGGGTCGTCACCGCCGCTGTCACTGCTGTCACTGGAGGTCGACCCCAGACCGGCCAAATCGACGGCGGTCGTGTCGGAGACCTCCTCGCCGAGCGCGGCCTTCGCCACGCGCTCTTCCTTTTTCTTCCTCCCCCTCTCCTCCTTCCGCCTCTTACGGGCGGATTCGCGCTGCGCGGATTCCGCGCGGGCCATAGCCCTCAACTCCTTCTCCCCCGGCAGCCATGCCCGGGAGATCATCCCGGCAAGCCCCTGGAAAATGCAGAAACGCAAGTCAGGCCAAGTACGAAGTGCTGAGGGGGAAGAGGAAAAAGGGAAGAGATCTGCTCGAGTTACCAAGTCCGGGGGATTGCGCGCTGAGAATGGCTCGGGGTGACCACCCGCCGCCTCTGTGGCACTCCCGCCCGTAACGGCGGACACCCGGGCCTTGACCTTCGACGCGGAGAGCTCCGACCTCGCATTCCTTATAGGATCGGACACCCCCTCATACTGGAACATGGGGCGCGCCCTATCCATGAGGGGTTGGACGCGCATCTTCATAAACGCGCGAGCGACAACGTCACCGGTCAGTCCCCGCTCCCTCTGGACCTTAATCCGGTCAATGATCGTGGCCACTTTGTTCTTCTCTTTTCGGTCGGCGCCCCAAGTCCACTGGGCTCGCCGAAACCGCCGGTGAAGGCCGGGCGCCGCCTCGTGTTCGGGCGTAGAGCCACTCGGAGTGCCATCCCCGGTTTGAAGACGGCAGCTTCACATCGATGTAGTCCGATCCACGGCCGTCGCGCAGCTGGAGGGCCACACCGCCTATGGGCGCCGAGGTGTCCGTCGGCTTGTCCTTCCTCGACCGCATGTGAAAAAAGTGCCTCCAGAGCGCCCAGTGGGGGTCGATCCCCAGGAACGCCTCACACAGCGTGATGAAGACCGCTATATGAAGCACGCCGTTGGGGTTTAGGTGGTGCACCTCCGCCTTGTAGTAGTGCAGCAGCCCGCGGACGAACGGATGTAGCGGGAGTCCGAACCTGCGCTCGTAGAACAAGGCGGGCACGACGATTTCATCATCCCCCGGTGAAGGGACGGTGACCCCCCTCAGCACCCTCCACTTCGAGACGTCTCGCGGAAGGAGGAACCCCTTCCTCTCCAAACCAAGCGCGCGGCTGGGTTGAGCGGAGCACTCTGGCCACGACATCTCCGAAAAAAACAGCGAAGAGGTGAGAAAAGAAGAAGGTGGGGAGCTCTCTTCTCTGACTCCTTTGCTCTCTTTTTCTCTTATCTCAGGCGAAGGTAGGAAGGCGGGGAAAGCAAAGGCAAGCGCCTGCGCAACGTCCCCGCGCCGAATTTATAGGATTCGAACAGGCGCTAGCCGAACCGGCACCAGCCGAATAGACACCGCCTCGGGTGAGGCGTCGCACATCCCGTCCCTCCCCGTGCACGCGCACGCCAACTGAAGGCAATGATTTCGATTTCTCCTCGATTTAAATTTAGCAGGACAGCAGGAGGCGAAAAGACATCATATCGAGCAGCGTGCCCCACGACCTCTCGGGTTCCGCCTTCGGGCCGGGTCGGCTGCACCATAACAGGTATGAAAGGCCCGCTGGGCCGCAACGGCCTCGAAGTGGCAAAAGATCTCAATAGCTCGCGCCTGGGGCCCAGTCTAAAGCTGCGGGTTCCAAAGGCCTGATCCACCAAGTGGGTTCAGAACCACCCCAGCAGAAAATTGAGCAAGGGGCGAGGACAAGGCGAGCCCCCAGTGGGCCTCTAGTTGGGTCAGCTGACGACCCAATCGTCTTAACTCGTGTTCGAGACCATACTTCATGCTCTCCCGCGTAACCCATCGATGGGTAACAGCCAGCTGTGCTCTGGGTCGGCGGACAGCCTGGAGTCCGATACGGGATCGAGTAAAGAAAGGTTTCTCATGGGTCGCCCCCAGTGGGCCGGATGCCCACGCCGGGATCGTCCGCTTGGAAAGGTCCCCCTTGGGAGGGATCTCCAGGTCCCACTCGGATCACCCGTTATTAGCTCCACGAGCACGGCATTCAAACCAACGCGAATAAACGCGCGTCCGCTCACCCCCTCCAGGTCCCACACCTACGGATGGGGCGTATACGTAGAACAGATAGCGACCACTCCTCTCACAGATACCCTCACCTGATGAGGACTTGGGAAGGACGCCCTCCGTCAGATCAACTAGCACT
Organism: Otatea glauca; assembly: GCA_036346275.1. NCBI lineage: Eukaryota > Viridiplantae > Streptophyta > Magnoliopsida > Poales > Poaceae > Otatea > Otatea glauca. The sequence goes on along the minus strand of CM070728.1, from coordinate 49,503,693 downwards.
CGAGTTTCTCCGACCAAAGCCAAACCCCCGACCGTATCTGACGAACTCACTTAGGGGCTCGGGGGCTACTGACGAATACTTATACCATGGATACCCCCAATGGTCCAGAGTGACGAATGGGCTGTCCCAAGCCCGGCTCTGGCCAAAGGCCCCCGCTGGGCCACGAAGGACACTCGTCCCCGACCAAACCAACCAGGGGCATCCGACACGCGCCACATATCGGACTCCCCACAAGTTCCGACCAAGCTAAGGCGATCTCCGCCAAGGAACGAGCGCTAGGCTACCGCGGGCCATTGGCCACCTGCCCCACGGACACGACAGCTCGGAATGACCGCGCGAGGGCAGGTGGCTCCTTCCCAAGGTAGCGAGGAGGTTACCAAAGTCAAAGCTCCGGTCTCATCGTCCAATCATGCGTAGTGTGAGGATACGCTCCCTCCCGAGGCAGCACCGGAGCCAGGCGTCAAGGCGTCAGCATCTGACAGATGTACAAAAGAGTAGGTGCGCCACTTCCTGGTGAAACGGAAAACTGCACCACTCGATGAGTCCACCGACCCGGCGTGGGGTGAGTGGACGCCGATCAAATCGCCAAGACCTAGGACCAGGACTCCTAGCATAGGACACCTCATCCTTTCCTCTCCCAACTTCTGGTGTAACCTGCCCCCTCCGCCTGTATAAAGGGAGGCAGGGTCCTCTGAGAAGAGGAGAGAGGAGAAAGGACCCTCTTTTCTCGGTTTTACGGAGAGGCTGTTCTTGCTCCCACGGCTTGGAGTCCTTAGCTCTCGCTTGTAACACAGTGCAGTCATCTGCACCCGAAGCAATACGTTATCACCATCCGAACTGGAGTAGGGACATTCGGCCCGAACCAGTATACATCTTGGGCTTCCTGAGTCTAACCATTCAAGGAGAGGGAACGCGCGACCCCTTGACTAAAAACTTCACTTGCCAGAACTCGAAACACCCACACATATCATCATACTTCTCAACATCCGTATCAACAATAGGTTGAACGGTGAAGTATGAATCAACATTTTCTCCCTAGGTCTTATTGACTTTTTCAGTGGATTGTTTGTAAAGATCTACTACATTCTTCGAGATGTGATAGTTGCACAACCAATGGTCAGTGCATCCATACCTAAAACAGGGTTACTTAGGGTTTGTAGCTTTATTTAGCTTAATCTTGCTTATGGAAGCCTCTTGGTCCCTTTACTCTTCCACTTTGGATTGCTTCTTCCCCTATCTGATCTGCCATTCTTCCACTTATCCCCTTTATTCCTTTGGCCCTTTCTACAGCCATGGCTATTGCTAGCCTGCTAAGCATTTGCATATACTTCGAGAATTGCATGACTCCCATAGGAAGTACGTGATGATTCTCCACCATGAGTTCATCATGTTTTTCTGCTTCTAGCAAAATGCATATAAGCTCAGAGTATTTCTGGTACTTTGCATGACAGTACTGATGCAGTAGTATCCTCATATTGGGGTGGAATGTACACAATGTCTTGTCGATCTTCTTAGCATCAGTAACTATCTGGTTACAGAATGTTAGATCAATGACAAGCTTGTGTATGTCAAAGATTATATGCTACCACAGGCTTTAAAATCCTGAAAAATGAGGGAGGATCCATTCGCGTTGTGCTTCTGGCAATAGAACGGATCTTTGCTGGTTATACATTTTTTCTCCAAGGAATGCAAAAGTACTAGCTGGTCATCTTCCATCAACTATTCAGCCTTCAGGTCCGTATGAAGATGGTGCCTTAAGAGGTGCAAAGCTGTACATCTGGCAGCTTCAGGAAGAGCAGGGGTACCATCTTCAGGATGGAAAAATAGTAGCACCAAAAGATTGAGTTATCAGATTAATCTTAGTCTTAATTGCCCGGGTAAGGTAATTGTTGCCATTCAGGGCAAGCTTGATAAATTACCTTTTTGCGATGTCCAACATATCCTATTTCTATTTATGCAAAATGACTTTTACTACTGGTAAAATCATTATGTTGCATGCTCACTCTTCAATCAGTAAAGATTGATCTATATATTTTCAGTAGATAATTATCTAAAATTTCCCAGAATTTTCCTAGCAATTTCCATGGTTTTCTCCTAATTATTTAGCAATTTTTAGAATTACCATGTAACAGAAAAATGAACTTCAACATATATCAATATGGAATTATGTTAGAACAATAAATCCAGAGATATGGAGTTTTAATATGCTATATAAAATTTTCCTAGCATTCTTCATAATTTTCTATAAATTACCAAACAATTTTCAGAATTACTGAATAATAGAAAATAAGGTGTACAACACACATGAACAAGAAATTATGCTAAGAAAATCCATACAGAATCATGACACACATCAATGGGTCATACATAATTTTCTAGCATTTTTTGTTAATTTTTCAAGCAATTTTCAGAATTACATAAATAATAGAAAATAAATTCCAGCATTTATTAAACATGGCATAAAGCTAAAAAATAAGCCCAGAGCTTGGAACTTCCAATATGTGCTAAATATCAATTTTCCAAAAAAAAATTCTTTTACGGAAGCACATATACCAAGAGTATTTAATAATTATTTTCATTTTTTTTCTTGCTTTGGAAAACAGATGGCACCCGGTCAGAGGGGCATGGCCTACATGTTCACTCGGCAGCCCACGGGAAGGGGGCCGAACCGGCCCATATGTGCCGCCATGCCTTCCTATCCTTGTTCTAACGCAGGACTGCAGGAGCCGTCCGTAGCAGCCGGGCGCGTAGCCGCCACCGGTGTGCGTGGAGAGAGGCCGGCACGGTTTAGCACGGCACTTCCGCCGTCGGCAGTGCTGGTTATGCAGCCGCGATCGGCATCGGGTGTGTGGTCACCGAGGTTTCAAATTTCGGTTTCGGAATAAATTTCGCTCCGGGCCGGATAACGAAATTTCGGCGAAATTTCAAAATTTCGGAATTATTTCAGACAAAATTTGAATTTGAAAATTCAAATCCGGTCCAATCCGGGAAAAAAAAACCGAAATTCGGCGAAAAAACCCGAAATTTCGGGCGAAATTTCCGAAATTTCGGATTTTTTTGCACTGGCTGAAAAATGGTCTAAACGTTATCGAAAACTTTTGAAATTTGTTTTGGAGGTTCCTGACACAATGCTGATGTTCTCACAAAAATTTCAGCTGATGATCACATCTGAGGAATTTTTAAAAATTCGGAGAGTGGTACTGTCCTGATAAAACACTGACCAACAAGTTTGATCGGACTGTAAAATGGTACAAATCAAGTTATAAACTGTTGAAATTTTTTGTGCATGGTTATGATCCATAACTAATGTTTTCATAAAAATTTCAGCTGATTATCACATGTGAAATTTTTTTAAAAATTCGTAGAGTGACGCTGTCCTGATAGAACACTGACCGACAAGTTTGATCCGAATGGGAAATGATACAAATGAAGTTATAAACTGTTGAAATTTTTTGTGCATGGTTATGATGTATCTATAATGCTCTCATAAAATTTTCAGATGATGATCAAACTGTATGAATTTTTAAAAATTCGAACAGTACTACTGCCATGTTAAAAGGCTTACCGGCAAACTTGAACAAAATGAAAAATTATGTAAATCATAAAATTTTTTGAAAATTTTAAAAAATGGTGATAAGGAAGTTCTTAATATCCCATAAAAATTGTGATTCATGATCACACTCCAGTGAATTTATAAAATTCTTACAAGGCACAATACCATTTATGTTCTTTTCTTTTTTATTTTTGAAATATAATATAACAAACGAAGTTCAATGCTTACATAGATTTGATTGACCAAACAAAAAAAATTAAATTTTTTTAAAAATTTATATAATGTTAATGAGTCAATTATTAATCTCTAAAAAAAATTAGATCATAATCACACTCAAAAAAATTTATAAAATTCTGACAATATAACTGTCCCAATTATGTTCATTCTGTTTTTGATTTTTTAAAGATAAAAAATGAAGTTAAATTATTTTGAAACTTTTTATGTATGATTCTAATCTACTAAGGATAGTACCATAAAATTTTCAGATTATTATCATGCTTTTACAATTTTATAAAAATCGATGAGTGTTTCGCTAAAATTTTAAAATGTTTAAAAAATTAGGTTTTTCAACAAATTTTCATAGGAGATGACTTTCCTAAGGGTTATTGGGCCAAATCCGGTCCTAAAACTTTCAAAACCGGCCAAAAAAACACGAAATTTCTAATTTTTACTGTAGCAATTTCAAAAAAATTTAACTTTTTTTTCCCTGTCGGTACTTGAGATTTCGGAGTGGTCCGAAATTTCGGCGAATTTCGCCGAAATTTTGAACCTTGGTGGTCACCACTGCCGCAACCTCAGGCGCAGGCATGACGCCACCGTGGGCACAAGGATGGCGGCTTGGGCTATGCCGCCACGACTTCGGGCCTGCGAGCAAGTGGCACAAAGCCGTCGCCACCGCTAGATGTGTGGGTCGCACGGTCGCAACTCTACTGGGGCGTTCCTCCTTCCAGATGGATCGGCATACCGAGCATTTTTTTTCAAATTATTCTGATGAACAGTACTACAGGAATCCCGTGATTAGATTAAACAATTAATCTGCAATTAGGGTAATATAATCTGCTGGATTAAATTTGCATAGATGCGATTATCTTATGTAGGGCTTGACGTAGGATGATCGTGTGTAGCAGGATGAATTCGGCGTAGTATCGATTGTCGTAGGCAAACGATCAGCCTTGGTAGAATTTCGTACTGATAACATGTAAAACGTAGTCCTTCACGCGTGATCAACCAATTACACAATATAGGGAGGAAAAACTCTCTCGTTTTTATTAGATTGATCTCCTATAAAAGGGATACCCAATATATAAAGAAAACAGCAAAAGATAGATTCAAATTCGTCCACATAAAGATAGAATCTAACCAAATAGAGACTCCAAATATCCTATCTCGTAACAACAACAACAACCTCTTTTTTATGTCAATATCTCCCATTCTCCCTCGCTATGGCTATTCTCCTGTTTCTAAAATACTCTAAAATCTAGAAAAAGGTTTGACATTTTCTGGCTACTACTAGTGAGTAGTTAGTAGAGACTACCAGGTGGGACCCATGTCTCTCGAAGTTACTGGCCTCTCCTGCGTATCCTACCTAGACCTAGTCTACATCCCCATCCCCCAAAGAGCCACAAGCGACGCGACCCTTTCATAGGGTTTGCTTTCCTTTCCTCCGCATCCACCGCTTCCCCAACCGCCGGTCACCCACTCGATCTCCTGCCCCAGCCGCCGCAGCCGGGGGCTGGGCAAGCAGCGACGGCGAGCTCCTCCAACGCCTGCCCGCCTCTGCGGTAAGTAAGTGGCCGTTTTCTTCTCGATCTCAGATCCAGCCGTTCTTGGTAGGGTTGCGGCGGGGTAGGTGGGCCTTGATTATTTGTCCCAACTAGGCATCCGTGCTCTTCTGAGGAAGATGAATTCGGTTTCTATTTTCTTATTTGCGTCTATAGAACACTAGAAATGGAGTTGATAAAGACTATGTTGTGCTGTTCTTGCAAATAAAAATAATAGTGCGGATAACTGATTCATTTCAAAGAAATCCGTGTGAAATTTTGTGTTTTGTTGTTACTATGCTTCCACATATATGCTATTTGGATAGGGGTATCAAGTGCTGATTTTTTTAAAAATAATTCTTTTTTAAATAATATTACAGAAATAATAGGTCAAAAAAATTTACTCAAATATACCTCTTTCACCAATACAAATGGCATATATATCAGAAGTGTGAACCAATCTCGATTTGAAATGGCAATGGAGCACCCGCACCCTCTGTCACCATTTGAAGCCTAACGGCGACAAAAGCCAGCCCTTTTGAACTGACTGAGCGGCAGGCGGACAACCATTCGGCCAAAACAAAAAGAAAAGGAGGGGAGCAGAGTAGAGGAAGAGAAGAGGAGAAGAGAGGAGAGGAAAGGGGAAGAGGAGGAGCCGAGGGGGGGGGGAGAAGGAGTAGATCTCTCCATTTTAGAGGTAAATTTTGTGCTTCTTTGTGGAATTTATTTTGAAACCATGGTAGCATGGTTGTCACGGCATACCTGGTGACCACAGCGCCTAAAAGGTGCTAGGATGCCATGGCGTCCTGAAGGCAAGGTATGGCTAGTAAAAGGGGTTGACACTTGATAGTGACACTAAGACAACACATTAGAGAAATCCAGAACATAATTAACAAGCCTAGGTAGATTGCGACCAAGGAGCGCACTTGATGCACCCATAGCCTCATCAATAAGAGCCCAGTCCAGATTTTTCGGCTCCGTCTCGTGGACATCTTCAGCACCTGCATCAATCCAATCAGTGTTCCACACATACTCATCAAAGATCAGTGGGTTAAAGTTTCTCCCCTCTGCTAGCTGGCCAAAGCGCCCGCCCAGCAACTCGCCGTGGACGCCGAGGTGACGCCGTAAATTCCTAGGTGCCCACCGAGATGACTAAAGCGAGGTGACCATCCACGGCGTCCCTTCCGGAGTGTCACGATGCCAAGGAGACATTGTGACAACCATGCATGGTAGGTTAGCAAATAAAATGATTAAATCGGTAGTTTTATTAGGTAGTAGGTAGACGGGTAGGCAGTTTTGTTTTAGATATGTAGTTACTTAGAGTAGTTTGTCGGAGAATGTATCATTGTAGATCCATTACTTTTTCGTTGTAGTTGTAGTGCATCAATTAATTTTAGAAAATTAGATCTACTAGTTGGTTCTTTTCGCAACATGGAATGTATTTTTCTTTCATAGTTCTATTTATTTATCTAGTATGTAGTAGCAGTAGTTTGTGTAGGGCCCATTATTATCTATATGCTATGTACAAGAAGTACGAATGATAATTTTGATTTGTACAAAACATGTCAGAATTGTTTGCCTTTCTTTAGGGTGTTGCACATTAGGAAAATCCCCAATTATGCAAGTCTGAATAGCAAATTTGTTATTAGGTCTATTTCGCATTATTTAATCGAATGAGCAGCTGTCATTAACACCATATTATTTGTCAAAATCATCGACATGCATGGATGAGCAAGTAGCTTTTAAAATACACTATGGAGAAGAGGTTCCACCGATAGGTGTAGAAGGTATTGATTTGTATGATTTTCCATACGTGACGGCCAGCCTGTCACGTGCGGAGTAGCGTCCATAGAGCACCATTATGAGATGGTTGTACTAGTTGTTCTCCCTGGACCATTCGTTGCACGGTGTTGCTACTCGTGCACATATTGGGAGTTAGTGGAATTGAAGGGACCGAACTTGTGGAGCTCATATGTGAGATTGGTGAAGGAGTGACGACGCTAGTCTTGTTGGTCCAAGCATTTGAGAAAGCCCCTCTGGCTCATGTGATGCACGAAGATGCCATCGGTGATGATGCTAGTCTTTATTTTTTAATATTGTTATTTCAATAAAAAATTTAAAACTTTATCTCAAAAACCTAGGTGGGCTTTCACGTAGGACTGTCACCATTTGAATTGGTGACAGAGGTATATTTCTATAATTTGTTCGACCATTTGGTGAAAAAGACCCGGGCAGGTGCCATGTAGGACTGTTGCCATTTGAATTGGCAACAGAGGTATATTTTTCTTTTTTTTTTTGCACCATTTATTCCTGCAAAATTAATTAAAAATTATTATTAAAAAAAATCATCAAGTGCTTGTGTTGTTTCCTCCTTTGTAGAAACTGTCAGCATGTCTGACATGGAGTCTGTGACTACCCTTATGGAGTCGACAAGCTCCAAGATACAGCAGCTTCAGCGGGCTTTTGCTGAGCTTGAGAGCCAGGGTGCTGTTTCCTTGAACTTGAAGTGGAAGCAACTTGAAGATCATTTCCATGGCCTTGAGCAGTCGCTCAAGAAAAAGTTTGATGAGCTCAAACTGCAGGAGGAGGAGTTTGAGGAGACGGTCGCACGGTCGGAGCAGATGCTGGAGCAACGGGAGGCTGTTGTTGTGGCTAAGGAACTTACTTCCCTGGAAAGGTTACAGGAGAAAAGAGATGCTGCATTAGCTGCGATCTTTAGCAAGTCCAAGCTGTCCTTGCCTGTTCCTGTTATCAACCCAATGAACAATGTATTGACTAATAATACTGTGACTACTTTTCCTTTAAAGTGGCCAAGACCTGCTCCTCAAGACAATGTACACCTGCAAGATGACAATGGTGCTGTGAAGCCTCGCTCTGAACTTGTTGTTCTCTGCGAGAAAATGAATGTTAAAGGGCTTCATAAGTTCATATCAACCAATCGGAAGAACTTGACTGCCATCCGAGAGGAAATCCCGAATGCACTTAAGAGAGCATCTCATCCGTACGGCCTAGTGTTAGATTCCCTGGAAGACTTCTATTCTGGAGGTAATCTGGTATTGGATGGAAAAAAGGATGGAGACCTCCTGGGTGTAAGAAGGACATGCCTCATGTTGTTGGAGTCGCTTGGACAACTGCAAACTGATCCTGTCACTGGTTTCTTATCTCACAGGCAAATGCTTACAATGAATATAAAAGAGCGGGCAAAAAAGATTGCATTGGAATGGAAATCCAAGTTACATAGCCTTGACATGGATGCTAGTAATGGGAACTGCCTGGAAGCGCATGCATTTCTTCAACTCCTGGCCACCTTTGGTATTTTTGCTGAATTTAATGAAGATGAGCTGTGCAAGCTACTTCCATCTGTCAGTCGACGTCGTCAAACACCTGAACTTTGTAGATTGCTTGGGTTGTCACAGAAGATGCCAGGTCAGTCCTATGATGAACTAATCATTAATCATACATCTAGCTCTAACAAGCATTTATTTCACTTGAGCCCATTGGCATGCTTATAGAACATTAGTTTCACTTGGACTACTACTAATTTGTCAATTTTTCTATAGCTTTGATATTATTACTTGCTGTTCAGTGGGTGCAATGAAAAGATGCGAAAATGTTTCAAAATTTCTTATGTTACAACTCCCGCAATTTCTTTCAAATATCCAAATTGCTACTTATGCTGTTATGAGGACTGCAGGTCAGCCACATCTTAACCAACTAGCTGTGTTGTCTTTGCTTGCAATAAAATGCTCATTGCTTGTAAAGCTTGTCCAGTATTGTCTAATCAGGACTTGACCTTTAACTTCAACTGTTTGTATGCCTACTTATTCTTCAAGAAATAATCATTGTTTAAATTTTGTACTCCCTTTCAAATTTTTGTTGAGTCTAAGGTGTGATTGTAGTGTATGTCGTTTGTTATCCATAGTTACCGGATTTTGTTGTAAACCCTTGCGAATCGCGAACCAGATTTGTCAAACCTGAACCGATTTAGGGTCGCAGTGGAAATTGAAAGAAAAAGTGGTGAACCGCGAACCCGAATCCCATACCGCAACTCGGACGAACCATGTTTCTAGTAACTATGGTGTTATCAGTTCATTATGCTTTACATTCCAGTCCTATCTTAGTTCTCTGTCTTATGTACTAAAATATAGGAAACTGATGGAGCTATATTCAAACCTCAGTTTTTTTAAAAAATATATAATTTTTATTAATATTATATAAATAAACCATTGTTAAAAAATTACATAAATAACTGTCTATCACCATTTCAAACGGCGACAAAGACTATATCGCCATTTGAAATAGGGATAGAGCTTCTGTCGCATGCCATCAAACGAATGGACGACAAAGTGCCACGTCGGCCACTAGGGCATCTATCGCCATTTGGAATGGCGACAGAGAGATGAATCGTCAATTCAATTGCGACAGAAGTCCCCTGTGCCCTCTATCATCATTCGAATTGGCGATAGAAGGCAGCCTACTTAAGGCGCAAAAAACTGGCAGAAATTCACTTTTATTCGGAAAAAAAAGGAAGACGGGAGGGGGGGGGGGAGAGAGGAGAGGAGAAGCGGAGGAGTGGATCTCTCCATCCTAGAGGTGAGTTTTTTGTTTCTTTGTAAATTTCATTTTGAAACCATAGGAGGTTAGCAAATAAAATAATTAGATCTGTAATTGTGTTGGGTAGTGCGTAGATGTGTAAATCTGTGGAGCCCATACGTAAGATTGGCGAAGGAGTGTGGATGGCCTCTAGTCTTGTTGGCCCAAGCCTTTGAGAAGGTTCTGCTTTGATTACTTGTGTTTGCTATTGTTGCTACATATTATGTAGCCTTAAGCAGTTCCAAGTTTATTATTTTCATGTATTCGAGTGAGGAATTATTGTGAAGGCAGTTTTCTACGAAAATATCTTCTTTCATACGATGATAGGACAGGCTTATATCACAGATATTTTGTTTCTTTTGCATCCCTCTGTTTTGACAAGTGTAACAATTATTTTTTAAAATATATTTGTTTTTTCTGTGTAATTTGCCCTGTCCTCTCTGCTCTTATTTTTATTTTCCTCTGTGATTTCCCCCCTCTAGTATGCTATTTGCTATTTCACATGTTCGAGGATTCTCTCTTGACAATAAGTGATTTACTGATGGAGTTTCTTGAAGTCAGGTGTCATTGGAGTTCTGGTGGATAGTGGAAGGCCTATTGATGCGATCGATCTGGCTTATGCCTTTGGGCTCGCTGAACAGTTTGAACCAGTGCAATTGCTGAAATCATATCTGAGGGAGGTCAGGAAGGTGTCAAATGCGAAGAATGGAAAAATGTCTCCTGTAGCACAGGTGCTTTTTAGTCATTTCAATATTAAACGTTTATGTTGCCTACTATATTTTTTCTCTGCAGTTAGTAAAAGTCTACGTCTTCCACCAAATCACCAAATACTGAAGTAGGTACTGGTAATTTTTTTGGTTATTGAATGTCTCCTCATTTCGTGGAAATCAAATAAACCTTTCTGTTTACTACCATAATGTGATGATGTAGCAAATCAAAATTTTGTTTGCCAGCTTAGCCTTCTTCTTGCTTACCTATCATACTGTGAGTAGTTTGGCAGAAGAACTAATGTTATCTGTTTGTATTTTTTTTAAATAATAGCTATTTGTTTTGTAGTTTTGTGGAGGAGCTTGTTCAATATTTTTCTAATGTAGAGCCTATATGTTGTTCCCTCCTTTATATGTTCTATAGGGAAACTCAGATAGTTGCACTTTGGCTTTATTGAAATCTCTGATCACCTTATGTGATTCAGCTAGTCTCTGAAATTCATGCTGTATATGGTAATCTAGACTCTTGGTTCTTCCAACTATTTACTTCCATTGATTCTGAGATATTAGTATTAGTGATTCTATAATTGGTTAATGTTTTACTTGTAGTATAATTTGATTAATTTAGTGTACAAATAGATCAGTATTGGATTTCATGTCATCACAAAGGTTGCAAAATATTGATTCCATTCAGCTGACATCAGGAGCTTGAGCTACGTTGTGGAGTAGAATAATAGAGAGCTATCTTAGCTTGGAAGCAATAGAGAAGTTGGGTTGTCTGGTGCTTTTGCTTTTTTGTGCTAAATCATAAACAAATTTCTCGAAGGCTGTTGGGTTACTCATTTTCTATTTATGTATATGTGTGTGTAAGCATGGGTATGTGCATCTATCTAGTACATCTGATCTCTAGTATGTCGGATTAACAACGACCCTTTTTTCAGAATGAGATGAATGAACGTGAGCTATCTGCACTGAAATCTGTTATCAAGTGCATCGAGGAGCACAAACTTGAGGAGCAATACCCAGTGGATCCACTTCATAAAAGGGTGATTCAGCTGGAGAAAGCCAAGGCTGACAAGAGAAGGGCCGTTGAAGCAGCGAAACCACAATCTAAGAGGCCTCGTGCCAATGGATCGGTCTATGCACCCCGTGTCACCTATCACCCGGACAAAAGCTTCTACCAGGCAACCCCTGAGAGGCACCCATACCCTTACGAGAGGCAGTTCGTGGTTGGTGCCGAGTCCCATCATCATCCTACAATGATAAACTCAGCTCCCTACACCATCTCACCTGCCCACACAGCATATTATGGTAATGTCTATCCAGTTCAGTACCAGGTGCCATATATCCACTAATGGAGAGAGCGGGGTGCATGTGCTCTTTCCTAATTATGTAGCTTTTAACCTGCTGCTCTGTGTTGTAGTTGTATCAGTCGACTATCTAGTTTGCCTAGCTGAAAATAGTTGGACCACTCGCGTGCGCGCGCGCGCGCGCGTGCGCTATGAGTGGCCAACTGGCCATTGTTAAAATTAATGTTATGTTCTCACGAGTTATGACATAATTTACTCCTAATGTTTAGTTACGATGAATATGTTTATGACGTTATGTTCTATCTACGGCATGTGTTTTATCTGGCATTCTATATGACCTTTCTGTCAGTGTTTAGATACTCGGTGGGCCTAACTGAACAAATGTCAAGGGCATTTGTGCTCTGCATGCAGGGTCGTACACGTTACAGAAGTTCAGTTGCGACTAAAATGGCAGTCCCATTTATTTTTGGGGGTGATACAAGTTTTTGGTTTCTTGGAGGGATGGACATTGTTCTGTGTTTTGTCCATGCTGTTGCCTTGTGTGGGGCAGGACTACTGGTGGAATCTTGTTTCTATTTCCTACCTGTTTCACTCCCCACTGTTAGCCTGCGGATAAAGGTTGTGAAGGCTTGGAATGTTGGTTTACACCTAAAGCTTTCGTTACTGCTTGAGGAAATTCCAGTAGATGTTCTTAAACATATAGCAAATGTTAAGTAGGTCTTTAAACCTATAGAAAATTCCTAGTGTTGCTCACACGCTAGGAGAGGATGGCACGCATGAAGAATAACGGGGGAGGGGAATCTTCCTCCGGCTCAAAGGGATGCTACGGTAACAACAGCCATGGCCGTGAAAAGGGGCACGGTTGTGGTCATGGGCGTGGCAAGGGTGGCCGCGACGACACCTCGTTGGCAGGTGATTCCAACCGCGGCTCTGGAGCTGCTAAGGATAAAAGCATGATCAAGTGTTTTAATTGTGATGTTTACAACCACTGTGCATCTGAATGTCATAAACCTCACCATAACCATGACTAAGATGAGGAAGCTAATCTCACATGAGCACAGGACGACGATCCTGCCTTGCTCCTTTAAGTGGCTGCACATTAATGGCCAGGCACATCCCATGTCCAACAAGTGGTACGTGGACAATGGTGCCAGCAACCACACGATAGGTTAGTTGTCTATGTTCAATGAGCTAGATAAAAGCGTCTATGGACAGGTTCGATTTGGCGACGGATCCACAATGGAGATTAAGGAGAGTCTTTGCAATATAATAATTGTAAGCCTTGGGCAGCTTGTAGAAAATGGTTGCAAGGTAGTATTATACCATGTGTAGCTATGGGTCTACAAGCACAACGATAGACTTCTCATGAACGTGAAAAGAAAAAAAAAACAAGCTATACAAGATTCAGTTGGAGACAGGAAACCTGGTGTGTCTCATGGCTAGCTTAGAGGATCCTGCATAGCGGTGGCATGCGATGTTAGGGCACGTGAACTTCCATGCCCTAAAGCACATGGCAGTGAAGAAGTTGGTGTTAGGGTTGCCGAAGATCAATCACTCAACAACTGTGTGAAGGTTACTTGATAGGCAAGCAAACCAGAAACCCGTTCCCTTCGCAAGCACACCATCGAGCGGAAAAGCCGCTAAAACTTGTACACGTGGATTTATATGGGCCTATAACTCCACATGCACCTGTTGGAATTAATTTACACACACAATATAGTTCAAATAGGAATTCTATGAAATTCATGTGTTTTAAAGGGGCCTAAATGTGATTTGAGTGCAAATTCATTACAATGACCATGTCTAAAGCTACATATTTATGTGATTGGAGGGATTATATCACTTATTTTTACAAATGGTCAAATGCCTTCCTGATGTTACTTTTACAAATATTACACAACTTCTCTACCGTGCAGTGTATATTTTTTACAAGTTTATTAGGAAGTGAATCCAGTGTAAAAAATACGCAAGCCCATTAATATTCTTGACGTCGAGTTGTGACAATGTGTAGTTATCTTTCTCAATGTTTTGCTTCATATATTGATTCCCAAATGTAAAAAATTTTATTGCACGTATTCTGATTCTGGGATAGTATAAATTTGGAATCAGAGGGAGTAAGACATTGATTAAGAGCCGAACACCTTTTTCCAACACCTACTTAGATGGTTGAATTCCAGAAGCAAAACATCCATCACCCTCGAGAATTTTGATCTTGAATGTGATAGCTCCTTGAGACTCGAACGCAGAGGGAGACTAGCTGCATATTAGACAGTAACATCCAGGGGGGGTATAGCTAGGAGACCTATTCCAAAATAAGAAACCCATACATATATAACGAAGCAACTGAGCACTGAAAAAATAGCATGACTAGCAGAAAATGAAAAGCTCTCTCCCACTACAAGTAGTGTTCTGTTTTGTTTAGTACAGACTTTTAGATTATCTAGAAAGCAGATATACTCATATCACAATCATCTAACATCTTTCTCAGTGAAGAAACTCGGAACTCAAAAACAGTTCCCAAGGGATCGGACAAATATGTAAGCTTCCAATCTGCAATTCAGTATTATCGATCGTCTCCATCAGGATTCGCAGGATAGCGGCCAACCTATAATCAGAAAGCACCCCTCGTGGTGCACTAGCACTATGTGCCTGGAGGGCACAATCTCACAATCTGCTATGTCTATTCTCCTGACACAGCACAGTCCCAAATGGCTCATCATCAAGATCAAACACGTGATAATTTTCGGCAACATCAAATTACAGTCTGATGGGACAAAAGATCACGAGTTATCAGAATCCATAGTCAAATTCAGTCCTTGGTTATTCAAGTTAGATGAAATAGTAATAGTTTGGCTCATTGGTATACTACAAAATCCAATCTGATTCAAATATTGAATATCTCTCCTTGTCGGGACAATTTGAGCAGAAAGCCCATATCTATTATCTATTTTTGAGAATCGAATTAGTCTGTTTTTTTGCTATTTCGTACTGTATAATTCCTTTGACTGAGGAAACAAACAAGTACTTCTTCCCCAATGATAACCTAGGTCCCCTCGCCTGTTAGACTTAGGCAGGCAAACCTAAGAAAAAATTGAAGAAGACATTAGAAGGCAAGACAGAAGTGAGAAACTTACTACAGCTAGATGTATATAAATAAACAGAGCAGAAGAGGGGTGTGTGCATAAGTGAATATGTGTTGGCAAACGAAATGAATGAGCTTTACGGTCGTAGGGCACCAACTCACTAGGAGGTAGATGACAATCTGATCAGTACTGCTTACTCTTTTTATCCATGCATGCCAAGTTTGAAAACCAGACTTGAGACTCTTAAGACCGAGATTACAGAGAAGAACATGCCAGCTGGATACACTGTCCTCTCCTGGCTATATGTTCCATTTCCATGGAAATCTTCGATATAGTCATGAAGCCCAAAGCCCCCGCCAATAAGATCTGGGATTCCATTGCGAATTGGTTCAGGGTCAGTTGGAGGCTGAATTTCGGGCGGTTGTCCAAGGCGACAAGACAGTCATTGCGTATTGCTCCAAGCTCAGGACACTTACCGAAGCTTTGGCGATGTGGACCAACCAATCTCCGATGATTCTCACCATTTTGCACGGACTTCACGAGGACTACGCTCGTCTGACTATTTTTGGGCTCCTTTTAGAACGAAATTCATGCGGCCGTTAATTAGAGAAATTTTATAATGCATTATATTAGTATTATATAGTAGACAGTAGAAATCAAATCTAGCAATTGATTTATCAAGATATTTCTCCTACTCTATTTCCGGTGGAAGTATAAATAAATACTAGCTAATATATATAATTTATTGGATCGAAAAGAATGAACTATCCGTATTAAATTTAGTGCATTGTAAAAGAGCTCCTTAATTACTTTCCTAATGCCGCCAATTCTCCCGGCGTAGATGTACGTACGTACATACATACTACGTGGTACGTACTTCATATGCATGTTAGGTTGTTAGATACCACAGTCAAAGAAGTTCTGGTATTTGAACCAGTATAAACCTTGCGACGTGACATGCAACTGTTGGAATTAATTCAACGAAGAAATCAAAGAGGTGCTGAGTTAAAGGTACGAGACTTTAGTACCATATTATTTAGCTAGACGGAGTGGAACCAACTTATAAAAGGAGCTCCTTCATAGACTCTAATATGAGTTGGCGGCAAGACTAGAAGTACACATGGATAGTAGGCTATATTAGACTATATGTATACACACATGTGTGTATTTCAAGTGTTTATCGCATATCGCACGTTTATCGTGTGACTTGTGACTTTATATCGTGTATCGCTCGTTTATCACGTGACTTATGACTTTATATCACGTATCGCGTGGCTTGTGACTTGCGCGACCACGATTGAGACGTGCTAAGTGTACTTAATCTTTTGCCACGTGTACCGATTATGCCACATCACCTTACACCTCAACTGTCGACGTGGGGCCGTGAACTCAGTAAGATGCACGTTCTCGTACGGTTAGTCTGTTCGTCCGCGATGCAAGATTCCAGGGGGAGGTTCCTGGAATCGTGGTAGTTCGATTTTTGTAGTGCCGAGATTTCGTGAGATGGTTTTGGGTGACGTGCCTTCATATGGGAGATGTCCCTGTTGTGAAAGGTAGTGATGAACAAAACTGATCAATTCTCGTCTTTCTCTGGCGATCTCTGCTTCCTCCAGTACGTGTTGCTACCCGAGTCGTTCCATCCCTTCGCCTATCGTCCAACGGGCGTGAAGGAGAGCAGTGTCTCCGATCCGATGCCAGCCATTTGACGCCCTGCACGGGAGACCGGCGATCAGATTTCTAGGAAGCGCCGCACCGCGCGACTGCTCGCCTTCATCTTTGATCGTCGCATCGCTTCTGTGTTACATCAAGCCCACTGTAAGTGTCTAGGACCAACTGGTTATTGGTCCAAGAAATCTCTCTTTGTGATTAATTTTGATGAGCATGTTTGCTGCTAGTAATCTTGTTGTAGACACAAATTTTAACCTCATACTTGTAAGTTCAAGCTTCATTGGTTTTGGTGATTGGTTTTAGATTAATGCTTAATCTTTGTTTAATGACAAATCTAATCATTATGAGACTAACATGTCTATTGAGCTTTATTCTTACTAGTCTCATAATTTGGATGAAAAATGGAAAACCTAAGTTATGCACTCTTATTCATGTTATTATCCTATTGCATACTTAGAATTCAAGTTAAAAAATAAACTCTTTCATTGCTTATACAATAAATATGTGCATTATGTTTCCAATTCCATATATTACATGGATGCACACATCTAGGGGGAGTTTATAATTTAACTTGATGTTTCAATAGTATTGATCCATGTCTTCTTGCCAAATAATATATAGGATCAATACTTTGAACAATTCCTTGAGTATATTTGACATGCATAGTTGTAAGTATACTCAAGGTAATATAGGATAAACTCCAATGCAATCAAATAGAACATGTGCATATTGTTTACAATCCAATTATATGTATGCACATATCTATGTAGAGTTTATTCTATAATTGATGGTCTAAATAGGTATTGATCCCTTTCCATTCCACTCAAATACTTAGGATCATTACTTGAAACCATCGAAATGAGTATATAAAAACTTGTATAGTTATATATACTCATATCAATTTAAATGTCATTTAAATTGAGTTCAGTTGTCTTTCAATAATTCAAAGAACCAATCATGTGCTGAAGGCGTTCTTTGTTGATTAAAGACAAATGAAAAGTTCTCGAGTATAATGAAGCATTAGTTGCATCAAAGTACTCAATACATATTTAATCATAAAAATTGATTTGGGTTGTGCTCAACCGATCTTGGGGGCATCCATTATGTGTTAATGGAGTGCAATTGATGATTGAGACAACTGTGTTTGTTGCACTAATATTTTCATTGAGTCTGAAATAGGTTGAGTCCAACGGTGATAAAGAATTGGGAAAAGGAAGAAGTCATCATGTGTTGATGAGCTTCAAGAGGAGAATCCCGAAGTGAAGGGAAGAGAGGAGAGTTCATCATGTGTTGATGAACAAGAAGAGAAGATGGATTGCGATCTCAGGAGAAAGATGGTTGAAGATCTAAAAGCCCCAAAGGGGATCGCGTGTGGTGAAGGTATAACTAGATAGGCTAGAGTGTCTAGTTTAGATCGTCGTACTATTAAGAGGAGTTGAGTTCTTTTGCTTGAGCTTCATCATGTGTTGATGAACTTAATCCAGTTCACTCTAACTCATTCTCTTGATCGGTTTTTTCATAGAGCTAACCATTTGGCATGTGTTGCAAATGGGTGAAGCTCGTGCATTGGTTTTTGCATGATGCTTTGATTTGCATGTGTTGCAAATAGGAGAAGATCATGCTTGCTTCTTATTTGAATTCTAAATTTGTTTTGGTATTGCTTAGAGCTAAGTTTTGCATGTGTTGCAAAAGGAGAAAGCTCAAACAATTTGGTTTAAAGTGGTTGCATGGAGCTAGAGATTTGTATGTGTTGCAAATAGATCTCATGTACTTGAGTTTGATTTGTGATTTGCTTGGAGCTAAGATTTGCATGAGTTGCAAAAAGAGAGCTCAAGCATTTGAGTTTATTTGGATGTTGCACAAAGCTATGGATTTGCATGTGTTGCAAAAAGGAGATAGCTTATGCATGTTGGTTTAGTTGGCTTTTGCATGGAACTAAGATATTTGTATGTGTTGCAAATAAAGAGAGTTCATGCAAGTTGCTCTTAAAACAGTCTAATTGTTATTTGCAAATGTATTTTGCAAATGAACTAGATGTTATGGGTTTCGATCCTAGAGCATGTGAATAGGGTTTGCAAATTAACTTGATCGTGTGTTGATCATCACATGGCTAAGAGGATTGATCTCATAGGTTCGTAGTTTATTTGCGAATGTGTTTTGCAAATAAATTGGAGTGTAAAGCGATTCTTTGGAGTACGTGATTAACCTATGTAGATGTGTTTTGCATATTGCTGGGATTATGTGTTGATCCTCACATAGCTCAAATAATTAATATTTGTTGATTTGGAGAAAAGGTTCGGTGAGAAATCAGGTTTTCTCCCTGAGGGGCAGGTATGATTGGACCACCTCCGGTCATATCGGCCGACGGTATGACCGGGCTCTCTCCGGTGTTTTTTTCCAAAGGAGATGTTTTCAACGGGCAGAGAGCCCGGTATGACCGGACCCCCTCTGGTCATACCGGTCGAGGAGCGGTCATACTGGCCGGGATGCGGTATGATCGGATTTTTTGTGTAACGGCTAGTTTTTTCTAGCCGTTGGACAAGAGGCCGGTCATACCGGCCCTAGGGCTAGTTTTAGCTTGGAGGCTATAAAAGGAGGCCTTAAGGAGGCATTGACTGGTTGTTGAAGTTATTGTGAGTGTGTGGGAGTTGTGTGCATGTGTTTCTCTCACCTATTTGCTTTTTGAGCTAGTGTGAGCCACTAATTGCATGTGCTGCAATTAGAAAGTAGATTTAGGTCCTCTTGTGCATGTATTGTACTTGAAGAGTATCCTAGTGCATGTGTTGCACTTAGAAGGTCACTGGAGTGCATGTGTTGCACTTAGGAGGTCACTGGAGTGCATGTGTTGCACTAGGTGAAGCTCAAGCAGGATCGCTTGACTTGTTACTCTTGGAGGTTGCTGCCTCCTAGACAGCGTAGAGCGTAGAGCGCGGGAGCTCTCAACGGAGGTTGTGAGAAGCCCCGGCAAAGTTTGTGAAGGTTGGAGCTCGCCTACCCGGGAGGGAAAAGGAGCTACCACTAGTGGATTTGAGGTGGGTGCTCAATTCGTGAAGTCGGTCCAATGTGTTTGGGCTAACTTCAACGTGGATTAGGGGAGACCGGCAAGTCTCCGAACACCATGGTAAAAAGTATTGTGTCTCCTTGTGTATGCTTGCAATTCCTTATTTACATTGTTGCAATTTACATTCCTAGGATTAAATTGCTTGCTTGTCTTTAGGATTGCATATTCTTGTTAGAGACATAATTAGTTAGTGCACTTAGTGAGCCTAGTTGATTTAGGCTTTTATTGTCAAAACCTTAGTTTATCGCCTCCACATTGAAGGACCATGTGGAGGTCCATCCATGTTTGTGATGAGTATTTAACTTTATTTGAGGAAGGTGTGCTCAAGTTTGAGTTTGATTTGGATTGATTTTCAAAATGAAGCAATTTGAGTTGTCTCTGCCAGAGTGGCGATCTGGGTCGTATGGACGCGTAGTGATGAGTTGGATGGTTTATTGCACATCTTTGTGAGCATTGCTATGTGAGGAGTTTCCTTGTCTTTGATGGTTGTAGGGCGACGGTGCTAGGTCATGGTGAGGCGAAGGATGACCGGGACTAGGCGAGGAGCGTCGGAGGTTCAGACGGTTGGGAGATCGCGGAAGATGATCGGAGACGGAGTCCGGCAAGTCAAGAAGACAAGGAAAGGAGTTGATGCTAGCTAGATGCCGCGTGGATCAATAAGGGCCGTCGGATTGAGGTCTAGTTGATAGGTTAGCGGGTCTAGGTAGTATGCTTTGAAAACCGTGCAAGAAAACCCGGTATGTGTGTGGGTTTTGGGTTAGCCCTTGCATGGCTGTGTGTGTGGGTTAATCCTAGCCCTTAGATAAGTGCTCTAGGGTTGAGGGACTCATCCAAGGGTGGTAGGTGGCCCAAGAGTAGTATAAATAGGGGTGGAGGGGTAGCCTCCTTCCCTTGAAGGTGTTGAGGTTTTTGATGCTCATTTGAGCTTTGCCCACATGAATGTGAGGCTTTGTAACCTCCCCTTCCAGAAATGAAAGTTTTATCCATCCACCTCTGAATTTATTTTGCGCATTTACATTATGTCTTTACTTTACGCAATTTAAATTCAGCATTTACTTTCCCGCAATTACATTCCCGCAATTTACTTTCAAGTAATTTGGATTTGCCTCCCCTCCTTCTAAATGCTGCTGATCTTGGATGTTTTGAGTGTGTTCATATGGTTTTACATCTCTTTTGCACTCTTGGATTGAGTAGAGAACATCTTTTCTTTCAAGTTCCAACTTTGTTCAGAACTTGTTCTTCGCGCAGCAGTCAGTGTTTGATTTTTGTAAAAATATAGAAAAATCCTTTTTGAGTGATTCTTATTGGAGGAGGTGCGGGACTCTGATATACACCTGCAGAAAAATTTTGGAGTTCACTTGTTGCACCGTTTGGGCGCCATGAGGTGAAAACCGAGCCCCAAACTTTCTGCTCGAAGTTCTTGAGCATACTGTGTTCTTAGATTTTTCCTGTTTTTCTGTAAGGCTTTTTGAGGAGAAATTTGGTGGAGTTCTTCAAGACTCTGATTTTCATAGGGATAAAAATTCTCAGAATTTTGTGGGCTGCAGAAACCCACCAACCTCCTGTGCAAATTGAGGACAAGTTCTGGAAATTCTGCTTTTGCTTTTCTGAAAGTGACTTTTGTGATTTGAATTGATGTCCTTTCTAAAAGCAAGAGTTTGAATTGATTTCTCTTTATCTTGGACACTAGACAACCAGGATTGTGACTCAAAAATCCCCACATATTTTATGGTACTTATCCATGCAAGCTTGGGGTACACATAGTTGTCTAGTTTTTCGGGTTTTTCACAATTTCCTTTGAGCGATCTTGTCGAGGTTTTTGTTGGAGTATTTTGGGGGAATTTTTATTTGCGACCATTCACCCCCCCCCCCCTCTCTGTTCGCCATCTCGGTCCTTCACACATTAATTATTGTTAAGGTTTTAGCATAAGGGTAAATAGAGCGTGTATTTAGTGAGAATAATTTTTAAAATCACCTATTCACCCCCCCTTTAGTCGGCATCCTCGACCATAAAATGCTTTTATTGCGTATCTATGGAATTAAATTAATGTTATGCAATGTTAATTTTCCAACAGGAACAGGACTCTCCTCTCTCAATAATAATAATAATAATAATAATAATAATAACTATCTTTATAGGGGAAGGAATCTCGGCGCTCAGAGAGCGCCTCCGTACGCCCGACCGTGGTCTCGGCCAATCGGCGCGCATCTTTCCCGAGACCATCCAATCATGATCGCAAGACCAATGATGGCCCTTGCAGGGCAGTCGGATCACTACAACCAGAGCGAACAGTCCAAATCACTTAGGCCTGCCACCTCGCCCGAAATCCCTCACAACACCTCCTCACATGCTCGATTCCTCCGCCACTCAATCACCCTCGCCCGAACCCTTGCGCCACTCTGCCGCCATTGCTCGCCGTTGGTCTTCCCCTCCCTTGTTCCTTCGTCCCTTCCTCCACCGCCACCTGTCCACGAACGGTGGGAGCCCTAGCTCCCCCGTCCCAGCCTTTGCAGCGCCACGAGGTCAGGCCTCGACCTCCTCCTGGAGCCCTCGAGCCTGGCATCCCACCTCCTGCTCTTCCACCGCCGCTTGCGATGCCTCCACAAGCCCAGGATGCACGATGAGATGCCAAGGCTGGCGCTCCGCCTGCCCTTCCCCGATGTGGAAGTGCTCACGTGCGAGGCCGACGAGGTCGCCGCTGCAGAGTCCGGCGCGGAGGAACGGTTAGTTATAACATCAGAGAAGAAATCAGAAAGCTGAAGCAAAAAACTCTCGAGAGAGATGCTGGAAGGGAGATAGGAAGAGAAGTTAATATCATAATATGAGCTGGTGGATGGATGAGTTACCTTTTGCATCAGAGATTTTATGTGTATGTTGTACATAAGTGCAAGGATTTACAATTTTACATGTCTATATATGTAGATATGAGGAACATAAATGGAGGCCGAAAATGTTCTTATGTGGAGGAAAGAAGTTGTATACTGATCGGCTAAAACCGAAGAAAAGTTGGTGATGAAAAATTAGTGGATGCCTACGGTACGTACAACTTTTAATAAGAATTGTTTGTAAAAACTATTTCCTCCCCGACTGTATCCATCGATTATTACTAGCTTTCTGAAGCCCACCAATTTTTGCCTAATGTTAACTACATATGTTTTTTTGTGAAAAATTGTTTGGCAACAAGAGATTCAACATATTTAGCTTGGAATACATAAAATGGATTTATACAGTGAGGAAGCTCTATGCCTATAGCTGTTCAGAAAATCACATTAATGCTTTTAAAAAAGATAAACCATGTTGATTGACAGAATTAATGTAAGAAAGATTCTCACGTACGTGGAGGTGCAGCCTGTCAATAGCATCAGAGATAGATGTTCCATCAGCCTTTTCTTTCCTAAAATAGAATATACAAGCCAAAAAAATATAGCCAGCAAATTGTCAACGATACAAGGAAAAAGAAGGATGTTTTTTATATAGGTTCATATTGAAATGATCAATAATGTAGAGTGCATCTTTGTAGTTTTATCTTTCAAGTCTCCCGCCATATAATTGTCCTTTCCTGATGACAGATATATCTGGCTAACACCGCGACAAACTTTGTCCGCTGAATAATCAATACTGGTTAATTAGCAACTTGCCAATCAACTGCTAAGCCTTGGTACCTCTTGAGTCCATATGACCGGTGGATCTTCCGCATGGATTTCACGAGAGGTTGAGGTACGTAAAGAAAGCATGGGAGATAGGAAGAGAAGTGAATATCATAGTATGACTTGATAGCAGTGATTTAAATAACCCGCTATAGCTTTTTTAGATATAAAACACTATACAATTGAATAAAATTCTACGAACATAGCTACAACTGCTATAGTTGTTATATTGACCGTTATTTTCGCTATTAGTGTAGCCGTCGTAGCTCCGCTATACTACATGTCTCAATTCTCTTTATATTTCTAAACATTAATTTTCTGTTACACATTGTACGAATAATATATAACAATCATAACATGTACTTCCACTACTACAGGATGGTGCATCACTATCGCTTCATCTGTGTCGGTTCTTAAGTTTTTAGAAAAAACGATTGTTATAGATGACTTAGGAGAGGCATTAATAATAATCACTATCGGTTCTCAGGTTAGAAGTGATTGTGATGTAGCACTGAAAACATCACAATCAGTTCTTATGCGAGAAGTGATAGTAATGTTTATGATCATCACTATCGATTTCCACATAAAAAGCGATAGTGATGAGAACATGCACATCACTATTGGTTCTTATTTAATAAGTGATATTGATCAGAATGCACATCACTATCGCTTCTCACAAAAGAATCGATAGTGATATGAACGTACTCATCACTATCGCTTCTCGCATAAGAACTGACTGTGATGTGCATGATCACATCACTATCGCTTTTTATATGAGAACCGATAGTGATGTGCGTGCATATCACTATCGCTTTTTAATTAAGAACCGATTGTGATGTGCCTCATTAGGTTATTTATACCACTCGAGCTGAATTCTTCTCTGTTATTATTCCAGAGGAGATTTCTCTGCCGCCACCCGAAAAAATAGCTCATATTCTGTTGTTGGAAGCAATACTTGGGTGAGAAAATTTGAAATCCTCAAGGATGGGTGTTAAGAGGGTAAAATTGAAGCCCTAACTTGAGGAGATTTCCCCTCATTTTGCAAAATTTGTGATTTTCTTCAAAATGTAAGTATTCCTTCAAACCTCTTCAATTTTGCACTATGTAATTTTGATATGTCGCGAAGAAAGTTTAGATTGCACTGGTATTTTGTATGTCCTATCGGATTTCACACCCTTTATTTGACAAGCACACATGTATTTAATTATCTTAATTTGTAGTGCTTTGATGTTAATATGGAATTATTATTACTGTCACATGATGGATGTTAGAGTTTAGGCTGCGGAACCTATGTCTCCAATTCGAGGATGCTTGTTTATAAATATACCGAACGAAATGGCATATTTATAAGCGAGCAGTCTCGAATTGTCCACGTTCTTTGAACAGTTCGAGGATATGTGGTTCGGGCAAGTTCCTGAGCTGTGTTGTGCAACTGCAAAGTAGATTTCGGTAGCATCTCCCTATTATTCTCCAGATACACACCCCTCTTGATGTGTTGTCGAGACGTGTATATGGAGAATAGCGGGGAGATGCTGCAAAAATTTTCTCTGAAGTTGTACAACGACTTAGGAACTTGTTCGAACCACATATCCTCGAATGGGATTAGGACCAAACCAATTTAGAGATTAGGAGTCATCGTTGGTACCCTTGTTTTGTTTCGTTGTAGTCAAAAGATTTACAAGCTACTGCACTATATAATTAGATTATTTGATATCATTGTTGATGTTAAAAATATATGTCTCCTATCTAGGGAATTGGAAGCTCTAAACCAGGGAAGAATCTAGGTATCGATCGGGAGTACATATTTTATATATCTTGGAACCTGTCCTCTATTTTGCAAAGGTAATATTAATTGAAATGATGTCTCAATATTTCAAATAGCTAGCTAGGTGTCGCTCCAATTTTTCTTTAATTTATTGTGTGAAGTTAATTGCAGATGAACCGTAAGGAATGGATGTATGAGAAAAGTCATGTGAGTGCTAAATTTCAGAGGGGTGTTAAGGAGTTCAAAAAATTGCCGAAGAGGACATGGTGAGGAGGGTGTAAACTTCATATATTGTCCTTGCATTGATTGCACTAATCTGAGAAGATTTAACAACTCAACTCAAATTGAGGACCACCTGATTCGATATGGCTTCGTGAGGAATTACACGTATTAGATCCATCACGGGAAGACAGGTAGTACCCTTCCGGTATGCAACGAAGTAACGGTGGAACCGGATGACGAGTTGCAGCTTGATATGTTTGAGGAGGAGAATTTGGAGCAAATGTTGCAGGATGTGGAGGGTAATTACACGAAAAGAGAGTTTGAAAAGTTTAAAAGCTTGATAGAAGACGATGCCAAATTGCTATTCACGGGTTGCAAAGCAGAATACACCAAGTTGGGTTCGGTCCTTGCATTGTTTGAACTGAAGGCAAAACACCGTTGGACAGATACAAGTTTCAATGTACTTCTAGTTCTTCTATCGGATCTGCTTCCGGAGGGAAACAAGTTGCCAACAAGCATTTATGAAGCGAAGAAGCTACTGTGTCCCATGGGAATAGAAATAGAAAGGATACATGCATGTTCGAACGATTGCATCTTGTACCGTAACGCACATCAGGAGCTGCACATTTGTTCAGTTTGCAGTGTGCTCCGGTACAAACAAAAGGAAAAGTGTAACGATAAGAAGTATAAGAGCCGAGGCAACGACAGTGAAGAGGTCACTAAAGGTGCACCGACCAAGGTATTGTGGTACTTGCCCATCATTCCCCGTCTGGAGCGGTTGTTTGCAAATCCCAGAGAGGAAAAATTATTGCGTTGGCATTATGAGTCTCGAAAGGAAGATGGCAAGCTGAGACACCCTGTTGATTCGGCTCAATGGAGAAACATCGATTGGAAACATGAGGAGTTTGGTGCCAAAATGAGGAACATAAGATTTGGGTTGAGTACCGATGGAATGAATCTGTTTGGTAACATGAGCAGTCGTCATAGCATGTGGCCAGTTCTGTTGTGTATCTACAACCTCCCTCTTTGGTTGTGTATGAAGCGGAAGTATATCATGATGTCGTTGCTAATCTCGGGACCCAAACAGCCGGGAAATGATATTGATGTGTACCTTGCTCCACTGATCGAGGATTTGGTAAAATTGTGGAACGAGGGGGTCGTGGTGTGGGATGCGTACAAAAGAGAGCATTTCACCCTACGGGCTATGGTATTTTGCACCATAAATGATTTCCCGGCCCTTGGTAATTTGGCGGGCTACAGTACAAAAGGAGCCAAAGCATGTCCTATTTATGAAGAGACAGAGAGCATATGGTTGCCGAATTCCAAGAAAACTGTGTATATGGGTCACCGTAGGTTTCTACCTCAAAGTCATCGATATCGTAAGACGGATGACAAATTTGATGGGAATAGGGAAATTCGTTTGGCCCCCGCAGCCTATGAGTGGAAGGCAAGTATATTCTCGTGTGGAGGATATCGATGTTCAGTATGAAAAGAATTATAAATCTATTCGTCGTAGTACCATTTGGAAGAAAAGATCGATATTTTGGGATTTACCGTACTGGAAGGAGTTAGATGTCCGGCATTGTATTGATGTCATGCACGTTGAGAAGAATGACTGCGATAATTTGGTTGGCATCCTGCTGAACATACTTAGGAAGACCAAGGATGGTGTGAATGCTCGTCGCGACATGACCTACATGGGAATCAGGCCCAGGCTTGCAGTGATTGAGGAGGATGGAAAAAATTCGTACATCCCCGCTACATGCTACACCCTGTCCAAGATGAAGAAAGAAGACCTCTTCAAGTGTCTCAAAGGTATTAAAGTTCCATCGGGCTACCCCGCAAACATTAAGAAGCTTATATCCATGGGTGATTTGAAGTGGCTGAGCATGAAGTCCCACGACTGCCATGTGTTAATGACCTAAATGCTCCCAGTTGCAATCAGAAATATTCTACCAGAGGATGTTAGGTTTGTAATCACGAAGTTGTGTTATTTCTTCAATGCAATCTCCTGCAAAGTTATTAACCCCGATGTGCTAGACAAGTTACAAAGTGAGGTGATGCAGACTCTATGTCAGCTTGAGATGCATTTCTCACCATCGTTCTTCGATGTCATGGTCCACCTTGTTGTTCACCTCGTTAGAAAGATTAAGATATGTGGACCGGCATTCCTACGTTACATGTATCCGTTCGAGAGGTATATGGGTATATTAAAGTCCTATGTGAGGAATCGGTCGAAGACTGAGGGTAGTATTGTTGAAGGTTATGGGTCTGAAGAGGTTATCGAGTTCTGCGTGGACTATCTCGAAAAAAGATAAGCAATCGGTGTTCCTGTATCTCACCATGAGGGTAGACTTGCTGGCAAAGGAAATATTGGGTCGAAACTAACGAGGCCACAGTTTGATATGTATTGCAAAGCACATCTGACAACCTTGCAGCACAATGCAGAAGTTGTAGGGTACATCGAGCAGCACAAGTTAATATTACAGGAAGAAAATCCACATATGGATAAGCTTTCCATCATGCGAGAACACAATGATAGATTTCTCACATGGTTCAAACAAAAGGCTGAGGTCTTTGTTAGTGAGAATGTCAAATGGTTGGCTGACGGGTCTAGATTTAATATACAGACATGGCAGGGGTACGATATTAATGGGTACACCTTTTACACCGAAAGTTAGGATGCGAAGAGTACTGTTCAAAATAGTGGTGTAAGCTTAGATACTTTATCCGATGAACACCACTCGAAAGGAGGATCCTCAATGGCAATGAACTCTTACTATAGGGTGATCGAAGAAATTTGGGAGCTCGATTACGGAATATACCAAATTCCATTGTTTCGATGTAAGTGGGTGGAACTTTCACATGGAGTGAACGTGACAGGAGAGGTTTTACTCTTATGGATCTAAATAGTCGCCTACAAAGATGATCCATTCATCCTTACGAAGCAAGCAAATTAAATCTTCTACGTGTATGATCCGGCCAATCAGAGATTGCACGTCGTCCTTTATGGCAAGCGGCGGATCATTGGTGTCGAAAATGTCGTAGATGAAGAAGAGTACGACTAATTCGATGAAATACCTCCGTTTGTGGATGGGGTCTGTCTTAGCGGGGACGATGACACACATGGAAGAAATTACATTCGTGTAGATCATCAAGAAGGGTTGTATTGTAGATAAAAGGAGTACGTTATTGTATCAGTTGCTATGTGTTTGAAATGTTTGTATTGTACATAAATGTAGTTTCGTGTTTGAAAAATTTATGTGTACGTAAGAAACTTTTTCACAAGTTTTGTCAACAGATTCTGGTGCGTAGCTTTATTGCAAGAAAAGAAGGCACTCTACATCAAATCAGTTTTCAAAACTTTCAAAACTTGTGCACACGGGGTTGCATTTCCATGCAAAGAGACAGACACGGTGTATGGTCAGCCATTGAGGAAGGGCTACATGAGGGTCCAGGTGGACTACGTCCACATGGCCTTCTTATCATATGTTCTCGAGTTCCCCCCAACGAAGATATCACCACTCTCAGGCAAGCACGGATGTCATTCATCAAGTGACCCACGATAGGCATCGTACTTGTCTAAGGTAAAAATCCCCCACGTCTTCTGTACCATTTCAGTAGTATGGCAACAAGTTACATATACGCGTGCTTTGCAGGTTCCTACCGTACCTGCGCCTGTTCCCATGACTATGACGAGTCCTGCACAGAGTACAGAGCTGACGCGTAAAAGGACTAGCACAACAGCCACAAAACCATTGGAGGCCTCGGAGACTCCTGCTAAAAAGGCAAAGCTCACAGAGTCCACAGCGCCCCCTGAGGTACATGAAAAGCCCACTGCCCCAGCCTCAGAGACTCCTTCTGCACAGAAAGAAAAGTCGGCACGGGCCACAGAGAGTCCTTATGATTTTAAGGCCTACGTACATGGAAAGCCCCTTCTGCCTTTCAGCAAATTGAATCCTCTAGGCAAATGGACTTGACAGCTCCATGGATAGTACGTTGACAAAGTGAAAGAGGGCGAGCGGTGAGTCAACTTCAATGTTAAATACATAAAAGAACATTTCCACCACGAGGAGGATGGGACATTCCCAATTAGTTTCGAGGATCTGTTCCGTATGTACCAACTGATAGCCATTGACATTTCTACTGTACGATGCTGGACGCTGTATCGCACCATATAGAACAAGCTTATAACTTCCATAGGATTTTGCATTATGTTTTTAATATTCAACACAAGTTGCAGGGCAATGAGGCAGTGAGTCGTGACGAATCGATAACCAGTTGGGTTCGTCGACCCTGAGTTTGTGTCCGTGACCATGTCTAGGCTTCAACCGGAATGGATTGCCGGCTACATCAAGGGAGCATTGAGAGTTGAGTCGAAGAAGGACTTCGTTCTACTCCTGTACCATGAGGAGTAAGTACTATTTGACCCTTCAATTACTTGTACGCACTTAAACCGTATGTGAACTTATTTCCTTCGCTGCATACCATTTAAAAAGCAACCATTGGGTTCTACTCGTGATCGCTCCGAGTGACAATATAGTCTACCCTTTAAATCAATCGAGTAGAGACCGATGGCCTACGCAATCAAGCCTCCTTTGGACTAGTAAGTGCACTACTCTTAACTAACACTTTCTGTATTTAACTACGTTAATTTTTTTTGACTTAACGGCATCTCTCCAATGTATATAGGGGTTTCTCAAACTACGTCGCTAAAGGAGGAAAACATGATGACAAAAAGGGCTCGAAGCTAGAGTATGTACGCTTCAAGGTACAAGTGCCTACCATATATAAGATTAATATTTTATGATATCTATTATTCATCTCTTAATTTCTTTTCCTTTCTTCACAGTGTCATCAACAGAGTAGCGACTACCACTGCGGTTTGTACATCATGCAGCACATGATGATCGAGTCGGCAGCTCAAACTTTTCCCTAAGGTATATGTACATGCATAATAATACAATTAGCCTTTCACATAGAAATTTCAAAACTTAAATTAGAGCACTTGTTTCTATTTTGCAGCATATCAATATCCCCTAGAAGAGCTTAGAAAGCTCTGCACTTAACAAGTTACGAGACCACTTATGCCAGTGGTACTAGATAGAAGTTATCTCGCAAATGGGTAGGTTTACTGATCCTAAAAGCTCTTACTAGTCCACATGTGAACAATATTACATATGTGAATGCGATTGCATGCGTACTGATTGTGAAGCATGTTTGAGCTCTATTTTGTGAATGAATGTGATATGTGTTGTAATAAAATATTTGTGTTCTGTGAATGTGATATGTGCATAATGTGTGCTATTGCTGTGTGAATGTGATATGTGCATACTGTGTGAAATATATGCTAATGAGAGTGAATTAAAAAACAGCACACCTGAAAGGACCTGAGATGTAGCCTAGAGGGGGGGTGAATAGGCAGATTAAAAAAATTGCAATCAAATAAAAACTCCCGAGGGCCTCAACCCGGAATGTCAGGGGTATATAACCCGGATACTCCGGATTATCCGGACTGTCCAGGTTAAGTGGTTCGGATACTCCGGATTGAAGATCTCGAAGAGAGATTTTAAATCCCTGCAATATTTCGACAATCTACTTGAATACAAAAGATCTTAATGATGTCAGGTACCTGAGAGTATAGTAGATCTGAAGTCACAAGCAACAAGAGAGTAGATCGGGTCTTCCAAAGGTCTACCACAATAAACTCAAGCAAGAACTTAACCAAGAACACAAAGACAAAGATTTTTACCA
The DNA here is from genome assembly GCA_036346275.1 of Otatea glauca. Taxonomy (NCBI): domain Eukaryota; kingdom Viridiplantae; phylum Streptophyta; class Magnoliopsida; order Poales; family Poaceae; genus Otatea; species Otatea glauca. The sequence goes on along the minus strand of CM070728.1, from coordinate 49,472,569 downwards.
AGTTCGGATTCTTGAAGGAATCCTCGTCTCCGTTGAGGAGGCACAAAGCCCGGTCCCTCTTGACCACTATCCTCCCGGTGTTGCACAAAGCACTCGCCGGTTTTCACTTCTTGCCTCTTTCCTTTCGGAGGCGAGACTTGCCTTCACAAACTTTCGGGGCTTACCACACCAAGATTTGGAAGCACCCGGTGACTCCTTGCCGTCTAGGAGCCCTTCAAACTCCAAGAGTAACAAATACTTCGCGAAATCAACTTGGAGGATGAAACTTGTGCTCAAGAAAGAAAGATGCAAGAACTAATTACTCGAATCCACTCCTTTCTCCCAAAAGAATCAAATCTATGAAAAGCTTCAAGTGGAGAAAGAGGATTTTTGCTCAAGAGAGAGAATGAGTGATTTTGGATGAGCAAGTGGAAATTAATGGAGCTCCTAAGTTAGGTGGAGAGTGATGGCTTATATAGGTGCTCCAAAATCCAGCCGTTGGGGGTGACCTGCGCTCAACCCGAAGACTCCGGATTGGGAAGAATTTAGAACAAACAGAGACGGCTAACCCGGATACTCCGGATAAAAACCCGGAGACTCCGGATTAATTAACCCAGAGTGTCCGGATGCTCCGGACTGTTCAGGGAGGGCAACCGAGAGTCCCAACCCGAGAGTCGGACAAAGTCCGGATATCGGGTTGGCCCATTCGCCGATGTGTGCGTTTTGACTAAAAGAAGTGTTTTTAGAGTATTTATGCAGTGCAATTTTTATCCTTGAGCACACGTATATCCTAAAAGTGATTTCTCGTTGTATCCCTCTTAATAGTACGGCTATCCTTAGACTCAATTAAAATAGAAAACTTTACAACGAGTCTTGATGCCGTCTTCACAAATTTTAGACTCTTCTGTGATCTTTAATTTGCCTTTTCTAGGATGATATAGCTTCAACCTCTGCACAAATTCTCATTTGGACATTAGTTGTTCAATTGTGTTGCCATCTATCACCAAAACTTCTTAAGGGGCCTAGATGCACTTTCAACACCCCCTCATCTCTATCGGTTCTGAGAAGAAAATGATAGAGATAAAGGGGTCATCTCTATCGGTTCTTTGTAAGAAGCGATAGAGATGAGCCCCTCATCTCTATCGATTCTTTAAAAGAAGCGATAGAGATGACATGCTCATCTCTATCGGTTCCTTATATGAAGCGATAGAGATGAGTGCGTCATCTCTATCGGTTCTTTGTAAGAAGCGATAGAGATGAGAGTGTCATCTCTATCGCTTCTTCTAAAGAACTGATAGAGATGACACTCTTATCTCTATCGGGCAAGAACCGACTGTAATAGCGCCACCACATCTCTATCTCATGACTTTGTGTTGTCACCAGAATCGATTGTGATGATAAAAAAAGAACCGATTGTGATGTATATTCGTATAGTAGTGTTCAAATTTAAATATAGTTCATTATATATAAATTATCGATACCATATACTTGAAATAGTAAAAAAAATTATAGTAAATCACGACGTGTAGCATAGCTTCCACGATAGCCCGCTACAGCTGTAATAGCTTTTTTATATCTCTCACCACGACGGACTACAAACCGTGATTTCAACCCTTGCCTGGTAGACGTGTGAGTTAGCACTGGGAGGGCCGCTATATATCACTTGGAAAAATTTATATATGTTGTAAGCAGATGCAAGGGTTTATATTTTTATGTATACAGATGTGGACAGGTGTGAACCTAGGCAAGAAGTTATATAGAAAGAGACAAATATAAGTTGGTGAGGAAATAAATGTTCGACATATATTTTTAGTAAGAGATTTTTTACCATTCTTAATTGGTACTAAGCTATTCATTGAACTAGTATTAAAAGTTACTAAAAGTTAAAAGTGTGAAAGTATCTGGAGCTAATAAGAGTTTATGAATAACTAGAAAGGGTCGCGCGCTACGCTGTGCCTGCGAATTTCAGTTGCGCGATGTTGCGACATGCGAAATTTGGTTCGATGATTATTTTTTGGAAAAATGGGTCTGAGGACATAAATGTATGAGCCGTCGGTCAATCCGCGTTTTTTTGTGAAAAAAACGCAGAGGGATATAAACGTAATTTCATTTTTCGGGTCAATCAAACTAAAAAACATCTTTTAGGATCTAAACGTAATTTTGTTTTTTCCGTCGTCGAATCCACGGACTGCTATGAGCCGTCGGCGAACACGGGGATTTGTTTGAAAAAAACCACGGAGGAATATAAACGTAATTTCGTTTTTTCGGGTCAATCCAACAAAAAAAAACGTTTTTCGGGATCTAAACGTAATTTCATCTTTGCTCGGGACTATTTCGCTAAAAACCGGTGTGAGGACCCGAATGCAAACCGCGGAGGGACCCGAACGTAATTTTATTTTTTTCGGGTCTATCTTATTAAAAAACCGACAGAAAGACCCGAACGTAATTTTGAATTTTGCGGAGCAGCTTTTCGTGAGGGTGGCGACGTGGCATGCCTCATGAGCCGGCAATCCCACCCGCTCTAAGGATAAGAATATATATTCGGTGGTAAATTCCAAAGACTGTAAAAACTGTCCGCTAGTAAAACTTACTAGTAGTCGTGTGCACGTCTCGCGACGCCTGCGATGTTTCTACGCATGTTAATTTCCTTTGGTGTATTCTAGAGTCTAGACCGACGGCATGGCCTAAATTTCGGATTTCATGAGAGAAGAGTCAATGTGAGATGGCAGAAGAAGCATTTGAGCATTTTATGAGGCCTCTGATTCCGAAAGTCTATGGATGTGCGCAAAGGGAAAAAGAACACATGGCGGATTGCACGCACCCATGCATGCAGGTCTCATCACACTATAGTCGCAACTTGTAAAAGATTCAGAAATAAAGCAGAAGGTTGATGCTAAGATAAGTTAATATGGGCTGGTCGACGTGTGAATTAACATTATGATCGAATATCATTTACATGTTGATGTTGTCGATCACTCTTGAATGTAAAAGGCAGACATTGAAGGACAAAAGTTTTGTAAGATGTGAATAGCCAGCTATTGAAGAAGAGTTGGTCGGGAGATAAATTTTTAATTTATGCTGGTGGAAAAAAATCTATCATGATTCACGCATGTCCATGCTTACATGATAACGCAGATTAATATGGACAGGATTTTAATCAGTACTGTAATTTTCCTTGTACATATATATTAATTTATTATTTCGTTGCTCTTGATTGGACCCTCATGTGTTTCCCCGTTCATGCAACACGTAATCTCTCGTTCTGAAAGAAAATAAAAACGACAAACCGAACGGATTTCCCAGGCATATTAGTTGCTTAATTCATGGATCATTCCTGAATGACATTCTATTTTATACGAATCCCGGCGACATATGCTAGCTAACCATTGATCAGGTGCCCCTTCTCGTTCTGTTTTCTTCTGAATGTGGGTCTTGATCAGCCATCTACCTCTTTTTTTTTCTGAAACTTGATCAGCCATCAACCTGATATCTGGCTGAGAATAGATACATGCTATACGTCGCCTGACCTTCGAGATCATTCTACCTTAATTGCTTCCCAAAGCCTCACATGCTGAGTTAGTAGTGCACATCCTGTCACATTAGCATTGAATGATTTGTCACTTGACGTCGCCAGTTAGTCGATGCCACTTTGTGGATTCGCATTAATAGGATGATAATGGAGCGCGGAGTATTATCTAGAGGGCGAAAGCTGGATGCGAATAGAGTGGTCGATGAAAAAGAACGAATTAGGGGTATGAGATGGCTCTGAAGCAACCATGCATCGGATGATCGGAAAACCATGCCAGGTAATGGGCCAGGATTTACGGGGCCGAGAGGATTGGGCTTGTAAATGGGCTGCCATCGGGTCATGCTAATTGGGCAAAAATAAAATAGGGTAAGGATAGGCTTGGGTTATGATTCAAATGGGCTGTAATTTCGGGTCTAGTAAGGGCTAACCCACGACTATTACCCATGGAAGGAATAAGGGCTGTGTACCTGTGTTGTGTAGCGACAGTAGCATGGTCTTCCACTTCTAGGAGCCTTCCGCCATTCTGCGCCGCCACAACAGCCGAGAGCAATCCGCGACGGTGGCGCCAGTCGTCTTCAACTCCAAACATGCGGCTCTGGCGCTGGTCTCCAAGCTGCATTTGCGCACACCACAAGGTGAGCAAATATCTGTCTCTCTCTCCCCACACTAGATCTGGTCTGATTGATTCGAGGTCAGCTTAATCTGGGTTAGCAGATGAGTGTTTGATATCTTGGTTGTGGAGGTGTTTGCACCAAATTTTGGCAAGGCATGATGAAATTGTCAGGCTAAGGATCAGGATGATTTTAACCGATATCGGATATAGGAAAAAATGTTTAAATTTGGATTATGACCGATATTTATCTAAAGATGAGAGGAATTATCCAAATTAAGGCCGACACGAATCATGGCAACTAGCGTGAGATGGACACGGTCGACCGATAGCTATGAAAAATGGCTATGGGCAAGCGAAAAACACACACAATCAATCCAACAAATCGCATTTACTCTTTTATTTTCTCATCGACTAAGAGTAGCTTCTGTAATTTAGAATCTTTATAATTTGATCTTGATCAATAAAGTTGCGCATCATCGATTGTTGATCTTCATCGATTACGTCATCAGGTCTGATTTTTCTTCGATTTTGTTGCGCATCGCCTTCTTTAGAAAAAAGATCTACCTTTACCATCTAATTAGCCCTAATCGGTTAATTAGACCTATCGTTACCCTTTGATTTAATCAGCTTTTTAGCTGTTTAGATCTAAGCCGATTGTCTCGCGACAGATCGGCTTTGAGCATATCATATATTCATCTTACCGATTGCAGGATCAAATCGGTTGGCACGCCTTGATCAAGTGAACCCAGTGTTCGTCAGATGTGTTGCGGCGATTAACCCTCTTCACGTTTTTTGGCGCCAACAGGCACCCATCTTCAACTCCGAGCACGCGGCTCCGGTGCTAGCCAGCTACTCTGCTCAACGCCACTCCTTTCGGTCGATCATCTTGATGACTCGACGCCGCTTTCATTCGTTGAAGGCAAGAAGCTTTTCTACATCATTGCTGCATCTTCCCACGAGGTAAACTAAACAAATATCCCCCCTACTAGATCCCGATCAGATATATCTGTTAAGGAACTTCGCTATCGAATAGTCCGGGGTTCCCGAACAGATCTGAATTGGAGAACAGAGAGAGAAAGAGAGACACAAGTTTAGGGAGAACGGTGACTGAATTCTTTATTGCTATTCTGATTGCTTGTACATAGGGGGGACCCCCTCCTCCTTATATAGTAGTCGCCTAGGGTTTTGGCTAAGGGACCATCGTGGGCTTTTCATTGGGCCACGTGGTTTCCCAACACTCCCTCTTGGGCCCTTTGCCGCGAGATGCATATGCCTCATCAAAACTCCAGAAAAACTCAGTGGGAAAAATACTTGGAGAAAGAGTACATAGCATACGCTTACTGTGTTGAACGAATTGCCTCGTTAAAACCTTATGCAAGAAAACTTCATGAAAAACTTGCTAAGGAAAAAAAGTACAATTTACCCAAACTTCAATTGCTAATCTTCGAGATTCATGTTGGGTACTCAAAATTCATATTCGAGATTCATATGTTAGTATGTGAAATATCTCCCCCTGAAATCTGCACTTCTCTAAGTCTCATCATTCCAATTCCTTTAACGCACCTTTCAAAGGTAGATGCTGGGAGTGATTTAGTGAATAAATCTGCAAGATTTTCACATGACTTAGTATGCAATATCTTGATCTCGTTCATCTTATGCAATTCGTGAGCATAAAAGAACTTGGGGTTGATATGCTTCGTGAGATTACTCTTCGTATAACCCATCTGTGCTTGGGCAACACAAGCTGCATTATCTTCATAAATGATCGTGGGAGTTTGCTCAATGTTCAAGCCACATGACTTCTGGATGTGGTGAACCATTCTTCGGAGCCATGCACATTCACGAGATGCTTCATACAAAGCGATGATTTCCGAGTGGTTTATCGACGTCGAGACGAGAGTCTGCTTAGACGACTTCCAGGAAATTGTTGTTCCTCCACATAGGAAAACATAGCCAGTTTGGGACTTGCCGATGCTGGTCCGATAAGTACCCGACATCGCGTAGAGCCAACCAAATTCAGTTCGTTGTTTCTTCTGAAGAACAAACCTAGATCTTTGCTTCCTTGGAGGTAACGAAAGATGTCCTTGATCCCTTTCCAATGCCTTTTGGTGGGTTACGCCTTTGTCGCAGGGCTAGCAAATTCACAATGACGCAATGTCGGCCTAGTGCTATTCGCAAAGTACATGAGCGCTCCAACTGCACTCAGATATGGGAATTCTGCTCCCAGGACTTCCTCCCCCTCTTCTCTAGGTCTGTATGGGTCTAGGTCTGCTTGGAATGACCTTCCGACCATTGGAGTCTTTGCAGGATACGCCTTTTCAAAGCCAAATCTTTCCAACACTTTCTGCATGTAGGTTGATTGATGTACCAAGATTCCTCCTTGGACATGTTCAAGCTACAAGCCTAAACAAAACTTGGTTTTACCCAAATCCTTCATTTCAAACTCAGACTTCAAGTATGAGCATGCTTCTTCAATCTCTTCATCCGTCCCTATGATGTTCAAGTCATCTACATAGACGGAGATTATACAGAATCCATTCGGGGATCGCTGTATAAACACATATGGACAATCTTCGCTGTTTGTGTAGCCTTTCTTGCAGAGAAAGTCGCTCAAGCGATTGTACCATATTCTTCCTGACTGCTTTAGCCCATACAGTGATTTCTCTAATTTCACATCTGCATGTGTTTCTATTTGCTCTGTCTTGGTTCGGATAGGAATACCTTCCTGGTACTTTCATGTATATCTCCAAATCCAAGTTTCCATACAAATATCTTTGTGACAATATCCATTAGCTTCATTCTCAACTTCAAGTTGATGCCATTGAGATCAAATATCTAAAGGTAATTCCTCCCATGACCGGAGAATAGGTTTCTTCATAATCAACTCCGGGATGTTGAGTGAAACCACGAGCTACGAGCCTTGCCTTGTACCTTACAACCGTTGTTTTCATTCCTCTTCCGAACAAAGACCCATTTGTGACCTCAGGGGTTTATATGGGGAGGTGTGTGGCATACGGGCCCAAACACCTCTCTCTTGTTCAGAGAGACTAACCTGCAGGTGATTGCCTTCTTCCATTCTTTCCAATCTAGCCTTTTCTTGCACTCTGCTAGAGATGCAGGCTCGGGATCATGATCAATGATTGAGGCAATCTTCTTTGCAAAGTATGCATCAACGTTGGCTGTTGCTCTATTCAGGGATTCTCCTGTTATTACAAAGTTTATGGCCATTTCTTCATGGGGTGCTTCATGCACTTCTACTTGCTCTTCACTGCTATTCTCTATCGCAGAAGCAAGTTCCTTTAGCTTTTCATCGCCTATGTGTGCGCACACATTATTTCCGTGGCTTCTGCAGTGGAAGATTCAAGTCCGAATTGCCTTTTACATCGACTTCTTTCCAGTGCCAGGTCTCAACTGGCTCCCCTTCTTTCCTTGGGGTATTTTCGTGATTGGTTGTGGTAAGTCCTCTCACCTAGTTTTCTCCAGACGTCTCCGGGTACTTTGGGTTTGAGGAGCCGAATTTCCTGTTCTTTTTCTTTGAGGCCTCTGAACAGGATGAGGGATACCTTCTATTTTCTTTGGTATTTCCACCCTCTCTGGTGCATTCCTTGCGAGTACATGCGACTTAACCACGCCCTTTAGATCACAAAAATGGTTAGGCAGTTCATTTGCTAAATTGTGCAAATCAATTATCTTCTGGACTTCTTGATTTGCTTCATTAGTGCAAGGGTCATGCGCGGGGATCCCAGTCGAATGCCATATGATTTTCTGGTATTTTTCATCCAAAGGTTGATTTCCTCCCCCTAATGACGGGAAACGATCCTCGTCAAAAATGCAATAAGCGAATCGGGCTGTATGCAAGTCTCCAGTCATGGGTTCCAAATACCTGATTATGGATGCACTCTCATAACCAACGTATATCCCAGACTTGCGGAGAGGGCCCATTGCAGTCCGCTGAGGGGGTGGTATAGGAACATATACCATACACCCAAATTTCCTGAGATGGGAGATTTTCGGGATGATCCCGTGCGCAAGCTGCATAGGAGAATGGATGTTGTAGGCTGAAGGTCTAAAATTGATGAGAGCTACTGCGTGCAGGACTGTGTGTCCCCAACAAGTGTTGGGCAAGTTACAACTCTGCAAAAGCGGTCTGGCAATGAACTTAATCCTTTTTATTAGTGCTTCAGCTAGTCCATTCTGCGTATGGACGTGCGGATGCAGTGCTCAATCTGCTATCCTCGTTGCGTGCAATAATCATCAAATGCCTTTGAAGTAAATTCTCGGCATTGTCCATTCTAATGGATTTCACGCGATGATCAGGGAAAGCATTCTTAATTCTTATGATCTGCGAGATCAGCTTTGCAAAAGCATGGTTTCTTGTTGACAATAAGCATACATGCGACAATTTCGAGGAAGCATCAATGAGCACCATAAAGTATCGAACGGCCCGATAAGGGCTGAATCGAACATAAATATCCCCTGGATGCGTTCAGAATGCAGGATTTCACTTTGCACTTTCATGACAGAGGGTCTAGTTATTAATTTCCCGGTGGCACATGCAGGGCACACAAAATCTTCATGATTCAGGAAATTTTTAACATTAATGCCATGACCTTGTGAGTTGTTCACTATATTTCTCATCATTCTAAGACCAGGATGACCTAATCTACTATGCCATAAAGAAAATAACTCAGAGCTTCTTAAAACAGTCTTCAAGGAAGTATACACTTCGGGTGCATGAATATTCGTGTAGTACAACCCAGATTTATATGAGGGACATTTTTCTAATACCATTTTTCCACATACCGCGTGCTTCACAATGCACAAGTATTCTTTGCCATTTTCTTCATTGGTTTCTACATGAAAACCATTGGTGCGAATGTCTTTGAAGCTTAAGAGAGTGCACGTTGATTCAGGGTACAAAAGGGATTCTTCAATTACCAAAGTTGTACCCATAGGCAATAATAGTGGCTCTTCCAGAGCCTATTATATATGAATCACTTCCTGCGATCGTAGTAATCTTTCCAGCGTTCTTCGTGATCGACTGGAAGTATTTAACTCTCTTAAGATGGTATTTGTTGTGCCACTATCAACAATGCATATCTCTTCCATTTGGGCGCTACACGATTTCTAGATAAAAGAAATATAATTCTAATCAGATAGAGGCAAAATAATCCAAACATTGCTTGCAAATTAAAGAATACTGGAATAAAGAATAAATTGCGTATTTATTCATGAGAGAAGTATGCTCTTCTAGAGCTTACAATCCATTATTCAAAAGAAAATGCTAACAACCATAATCTAGAAAAAACATTAAACAAAATCTGTAAAATATGCATTAATTTCTGCTTCTATGTCATCGACAGAAGTTTTCTCTTCATTTGCCATAATATTGGCTGCAGCGTCGATGTCCAGGCTATTCTGTGAGGATGAGTCAAGTGGGGGTATCTTCATTCATGGCATCATCATCACCAATCTTGGCGAAGTGTGCCTTTGCTGGGGCGTTTTCTTTTGCCTTCCTCTTAGCCTGATATGCATTGATCACTTCCTTGGATTCTCGACATATCTTCGACCAGTGTCCCCAAGTGCCGCACCTGAAGCACGTTTGGTTCTGCTGTCCATACGGCTTGGCGTGCGCCTTTTCCTTGTCATCCTTCTTCACTGGGGCTTTGGACTTTCCTTTGGCCTGAGACATCTCTTTTCCACCATGCTTGCCCTTCTTTCTATGAATGGGCTTTCTCACCTTATAGCTATTGGCATTGACTTCTGTGCCAGTGCCCCTTCCAGGTGGCTGCGAGACATAGTTCTTGCGTAGAACATCGTCTTGCGATTCATAACTTGCATTACATCAATCGATTCGCTATACTCCTTGTATGCGTCCTGATGATAGCTGCGTGCACTCTGGATAGCATTTGGGTGGAAGGTAGAGAGAGTTTTCTCAATCTTCTCATCAGTGATCTTCTTGCCACATAGAGAGAGATTGGTACAAATTCTGTGCAAGGTAGAATTGTACTCGGCCACTGTTTTGAAGTCTGCAAACCTCAGGCGGACCCAATCTTGTTGTGCTTGGGGCAAGATGGTGTACTTGAGCTTCTCGAACCGCTTCTGAAGTGCAGTCCAAAGCTCAAGTGCACTCTCCTCAACCATGTATTCATTCTTCAAAGTGACTGAGAGGTGGTGCCTGAGAAAGTGCAAGGCTTGATCGTTCTGCTCGGCGGTAGGTTTCGCGTCCTGTGAGGACCCTAGACCAATCGCGGCACGGAGCTTCTTGCCCCCAAGAATGATCTTCACGTCTGATGCCCAAGTAAGGTAGTTCTGACCGTGCGGGGCCAGTTCTTCAAACTCACGATTCACGATGCCGGACATCTGCATGATTTCAAAATTCTGACATTAGATTACTGCGTGTAATCTAATAGACAAATGGTTGCAAAAAGCATAAAGTAAATTGCCATGCATTGCAGTATACAAAATAAAGCAATGAATTCAAAAAAACATAAAGAATATCCATAAAATAGAGAAATAAAGCTAGAAAAATTAAAAATAGAGCTAGAAAATTTTCTGGAATTTTCTAGCATTTTTCCAAATTTTCTGCTATTTTTTTCTTTCTTTTCTATTCTTTTTCTTTTCTTTCCCTTTTTTTCTTTTTCCAGCCGAGCGGCCAGATGGGCCTTGCCCGCCCCTTCCTCAGCCCATAAGTGCGCGTGGCTAGGGTTTTACCCTAGCCGTCACAGCCTTCCTCCCGTCGCTTTTCTCTGCGCGTGCCGACAACGGCGACAGCGGCGTGGGCGCACGACTGCGGCTACATCGCGGCTTCGAGCGCGGCCGGCGGCAGGCACGGGGGTCGAGGTCGGCGGCGGCGTCTTCGTGCGGCGCGGCCGGACGTGGCGGCAACGCTCGTGCGCGCAACGCCGGCGGTGGCTCGGTTTGGCGCGGTCGCTGCGGCGCGCGATAATCGAGGTGGCGGCCGCGGCGGCTGCGGCGACAGCGCGCGCGGGCGAAGCGGCGGCGGCTGCGAGCCGGGCGTGGTGCTGCCGGCGGCGACGCGCGTGTCGGCGGTGGCGGCGCTGCGGGCTCGGAATCCGGCGGCGCGCAGCAGCTGCGCGGCGCGCGGAGCCGAGCGACGGCAGCACACGCCGTCGCGCGCGCGGGAAACCGAGGTGGGTGGCGACGCTGAGGCGGGGCCGAGGCGGCGACGTCTTGGCGGGATCGAGGCGCCGCCGCTGGCGAGCGGGGCCGGCGTCGCCGGCCGCGAACGACGGACTTCAAGCGCGCCACGGCGGCGACGACGGCCGGGCATGTCGGGGCTTGGGCTCTGGCGGCGGGCGCCCGGCGGCGCGGCCAGTGCCGGTGCCGAGCGCCGCAGCGGTGGCGCAGACTGGCCGGCGGCATCGGCCGTGGGCGGGCCTGGTCGGCGTCTTGCGGCGGGCGGACGGCGCGGCTTCAGTGGGGACGAGCGCCGCGGTGGTGGCGCCAGTCTGGCCGGGCGGTGTCGGTGGCGGGCGGGTCGGGGACGGCGTCGCGCAGCGCCGTGGCCCGGCGGAGGTGGCGCGGCTTTGTTGCGGTGCCGTGCTTGGTGCCGGCGGCCGAGGCGCGCCGGTGGCGGTGGCGCGGCTGCAGCCGGCGCGCGACGTGGCCGAGCGGCGCGACGACCTTCTTCTTCTTCTTTTTTCGTGTATGTACAGTAACTGCGTGTACTGTAGCGATGTATCGCCTGTAGCTTCATGCCGTGCGACGAACGAAATACTGATGCATAGGTTAGATGCATGCATAGAGACCAACAGTGATTAGATTCAATCGTCGAATTCCCACCTTTTCAATCTATTCGCCGGTAGAGCTTCGTGCTGATAACGTGTTAAAGAACCTCGCTATCGAATAGTCCGGGGTTCCCGAACAGATCTGAATTGGAGAACAGAGAGAGAAAGAGAGACACAAGTTTAGAGAGAACGGCGACTGAATTCTTTATTGCTATTATGATTGCTTGTACATAGAGGGGACCCCCCTCCTCCTTATATAGTAGTCGCCTAGGGTTTTGGCTAAGGGACCATCATGGACTTTTCATTGGGCCACGTGGTTTCCCAACAATATCCAGGGATAGCTCAATCCCGGTGTACAGATGAGCCTTTGTTTTTTTCACCAATTTTTGGATTTTGTAGATTCGTAGGGCTTTATTGTGTTACTTGTAACACAACCATGACCCAATATCTAATTAGATTAGGACAAATTTTTAGGTTTCACGGGATAGTATGCTCAACAATTGGATATGCTAATTTTGGAAGGAAATCGTGTATGGAGGATGAAATGGATATGCAAGTAGTATTCAGTTCTTGCCTCTTTAGTACTAAATTTATCATGTTACCACCAAGGACCATGGCAAAGCAATGTTTCTTTCGGTCCATACAAGAAATATAGTGTTTATCTAAGCTTACTTGCTAAGGAATCATACATTCCAATTGAGGAATCATACAAGTTTAATTGAAGAGAAATTAGTCCCAAAACCTGATGCTAATATTTGTGCCATTTTGAATTGTAATAATCAAAATCATGGATGTATTTAGAAGATGATACAATCACTCTCTTCTATTGAACCATAATGAGATATGCACCGCAATAAATGAAATGCTAGATTTGATTCTTGTGGCTGTAAATGCAAATTCACAACTTCGATCTAGACATAAATTTCTCCAATTGAATTCATTATCACATCATGTGTGATAATTTGGTTAATTCTCTATCTCCAGATAGTGAATGGGGTGATCGTTGACCTGGTGCAGAAGATCACCGAGGCCGTGTTAGAGTTCGCTGTTATTGCGCCGGAGTTGACCTGGTGCAGAAGATCACCGAGGCTGTAACTTTTACTGCTTTTCACCCTTCACAGGAAATGTTTAGAAAGCTGATTTGAGAATGAAGAGCAGAGTGAAGATAAAGACGGGGGTCTTAACAGGAGAAAGAAAATAACATATTCAACTGGTATTGGGGCTAACTCTGTTGGTTTCCCTGATGTCATATTAGATGAGAAAGTCCAACCAGAGATGAGAAAACTTTTCAGGATTATCTTGGCTAATTTGCAGATCTAATGTAAATTAACAATGGCCTCCACCTGAGATAATCTTAACATGCTTGCAGGGGAGTACATCACCTACAATCAAGCCTTGTTTGAAGAGGGGTGCTAGTCATCTAGCAAATCACAACGTTAACAATAAAAAGTTGCCTCCGTGCGCAGGGCATTGGACATTGACGAATTTGCTGTTCTTTGTTCATGTAATACAAGATTTTTAACTTCTCACCGAAAGCTCTTAGGATACTGCCGACGGTGATAACCCTTTTGTAATTTTTTTTTTCAACCGGCCATAATCTTGTTGTCTATAATTTGTCCGCAATTTTGCCGTCGGTGATTTATCCTTACCATCAGAAATATTCGTACTACACTATGAACGCCATCCACTAAGTGATCAGAAAAATACTTGAGGTACAATAACCGCCGGCCATTCACAAATAATCACCGGAAAATTGTAAGAACATTAAATGATCGTATCCTCAACAGCTATTGTAGTGGAAAGGCTGTATTTACCAGTCATAGAAATGACTATTTATAATTTGGAGTAAAAAGTTATCATATTGGTTGAATTTAATCAAAGCATTCCTGACGTTTGAAGTAAGAAGTTGATCGACCAAACAAACATCAAGCTTAGGTGCCTTGGAACTTGCCGTAACATCGTGTTTTAAGGCGACCATACATGTGCTCAGTATTGTCTTAAGTGAGCAACAAATACCATGGAACTTTGCAACTACTTCAGACGTGTAGGTGAGCAGGAAAGATATGAATTCGAGTACCTAATGGCTTGTGATCGGGCGTCTGATTTTTTCGGACGCCTACAACATTTTTTTCCTACACGTGAAACATTTTTTTCCTACGTGTGAAACATTTTTCCTTCGATAACAGTAGAAATGTACACGCGAAACAAAATATTGCAGACATTGAAAAAAATATTGCAAACGTTGAAAAAAATGTTGCAACGAGCGTCCGATGAAATGAACAGTAATCGAACGTCCGAACGCTAGTATCACCCATTGGAGTAATTGATTTGATGCCATGGTACTAATATTCGTATGTACCCCGTCGTATCAAAATATAAATCATTTAAGATTTTGCAATCTTGTTTCGAAATATAAGATGCACATGTGAATTTAATGGTCCTTTTATCTCTTTTGTCCATCTCTCTCTCTTCAACATTTAGTAAACACACACTAATTATTCTTACTGTAAAGATATTAACATAAAAGATATCATGGGCGTCTCCCTCTATGATTATCTTGGTCTTGTAAACCTATTTTGAATAAAAGTTTTTTTTTCTTTCAAAAAAAACAAAAATTGAGATGTTACATGTATGATCCACGAAACGTGATCAATAATTAATACAGTTGCAAATATATGAATCATAAGTGTTCCAATATAAGATCAAGGATAATTTAGAATAGCTATATATTTGATTCAGCACGAATGGTTGTTTATTCCAGAGATGGGATAACATGTCAAAAAGTTCATAAACATAAAAGCGATGCATCCATCTCCATAATTACCTCTAAGGCATATCACTATCGTTACTAATATATAAATACAAATACAAATTAGTGACAATCATTCGTCATCCCTCTTCTTCTCTCTAAGAAAAACAGCGCACCGATATATGTACCATAGACCATGACACAATCCCCCAACTCTCGCGAATAAAAAAGAAACCATCCGTATATATATCTTTCCACCCACGTCCGCTCCCGCCGGCGAGATCATTCCCCACTTCTCTCTCACCGTGACAATAAAAGAGTGCAATTTTATTTTTGTAAATAAATTATATGATTTGATTATTTAGTTCAAGAGCAGTGCTTCAATGCTTTCGCTCCTAATACAAGTTGCACAAATCTTGAAGCAAGCGAAGAGGTAAGTAATCTCCATCTACCCTTCATTCATGCTTTAATATTTGTGCAACTGTAAAAAAGAAAAGCATTGAAGCACCTCTCTTAGTTCAAATATGTGTTCCCACTACAACGCACGCATTTGACTAGTCTTAAATAAAATACAACTACTGCTCAAACAAGCCTCCGTTTCAATGCAGAGAGACGTATTCAAGAAAACATTTAAGCTTCAAAGAGCTGAGACATTTGAAACATAAATTCTAACTATTCGGCAGCTCACCATGTAAAACAAAAGCAATGGCTCTTCTTTCCCTCAAAGGGTCTTGCACCTTTGGGTGTGCTCAGTGCTCGCCATCTCCAAAGCTGGACAACATGAATTATTCAGTCCATGAAGCGCCTAACATCTTTGCCATAAAGCTATATCGGTCGGCGGCCTCGTCAATCTGAAATTGAACGCAGCGTATATAAAAAATAAATGACTATGGAACTATTAACAGGACTAGTAGAAGCGGTTGCACAAACCATTTTTTTAGTTGGCCTGCCAGCTCCATGCCCTGACTTGCGGTCAATGCGACCAATTATTGGGTTGATCTGTGGGGTGTCCTCTATGCTAGGGCACAAGACGTACTGCAATGTCTATGAATAACAAGTGAAGCAAGGTGTAAGAACATAAAAGTAAAAAGGTGGGGTGTCCTCAATGCTAGGGCACAAGACGTATGCAATGTTTATGAATGACAAGTGAAGCAAGGTGTAAGAACATAAAAGTAAATAGGTGGGGAAACACATCATGGAAATCGAACAGCTAATCTTTGACAATCAAGATACTTATGACGTCCTACGAAAGACATCATACAGCAAAGCGTGCAATTCAAGGTTCAAAATTTAACAAACTTAATGGTCAGAGTCCGACCATGGTTTTCAGTAACAGTAGCACCTGATATATTGGTTGACAGTCTAGTTTAGGGATGGCAATGGGCCCCGATCCCTGTTTCCCCGCGGGGAATTCCTCTATTAGGGGACGGGGACGGGGGAAATCTCTCCCCGCGGGGGGCTTATCGGGGAAAATATTGCCCCCGTCGGGGATCGCGGGGACGGGGACGTTCCATCGTTCCCCGTCCCCGATCCCCGTCCCCGTGTTATCACTAATAGGCGGAAGTAAATGATCATTTTCAAAAGAAAAATATATATGTGAGGTCATTATTAATAAATATACTAAATATGAATTACTCTAGTAATTTACTCACACTTCAACCACACATACACCATTATTTTAGTGATTCATTCATGTAGCATGTGTTCTTTTATATAGTATTTTCGGGGATTATTCCCCGTCGGGGCCCCGCAAACCCGTCGGGGATCGGGGATGGGGAGAATTAAGCCCCATGTACGGGGACGGGGACGGGGGCGGGGAAATTTTGCTTATCGGGGATCGGGGATGGGAAGGCTCTCCCTGCGGGGATTTTCCCCGTTGCCATCCCTAGTCTAGTTCCATGCACCAACACACCAAATTTATCATTGACACACACCAGGGCAATGGTTGTAAAACTGATTCATAAATGACATAAGCAAAATCACAGCAATTTAATTTTTGTTTGAACTGTTAACTATTCTTGTTAAAATGTCAACACAATAATACAATCTGTTGTGGACTCATTTGGGGTTGGCTATATCAGAGAAGGCATAGAGATGTTGGGCTCAAAAGAGACGCAGGAGCAGCACGCTGAACCAGAGCAGGTTCAGCGGGAGGAATATGAGTCGGATGGGAGAAAGGAGTTAGGAATAGAATATAGATTGGATTAGTATCTTGTTATGAGCCCTTATCTTAGGGGGAGCTCTATAAAAGGGGAGTCGATGCAATCTTTTAGAAAGTGATAAAACTTCCTCTTCCCCAACTCTATTCCAACCCCTCACCGTTTCTCTCATATCCTCTGCTACCTTTCGGAAGCATGCCAACCACAGCTCCGAACTGTCACCAACGGCTCCAGCCACCAGTGAACCACCCATATAATCTATGCATAAGATGAGCCCACATCACAATCAGACAGATATCTACATTTCTTCAAAAATTGCTAGTGACATCATCTGTAATGAGTCGTAACTGTAAGTGTAACACACCCAAAAATTCAAGAAAAACAAGTGATCAGTTGGTATCTGAGACCCAGTTTACAAGAAGTGAACCAGCCACATGCCCTATTTCCATTTCTTTCGAATAGGTCTCTAGTAAATTAACAATGCTAACCAATGCAGAACTGAGGAAAACAATGGTTTAACTGGGAACTACCCAGAAAACAGCTACTTATAAATTTTCATTGCTAACTTTTGAAAAATCTAGTAAATTATTTTGTGCAAGACCTGTGGTCCAAAGAAAAAAGAACAAAGCTAACCTCTCCACACTATCTGATTTGAACATGCCTGCCTCACTCTCTCTCTCTACAAGAATGAATATTATGGCCAATTTATTGCAAGCCTAACAGCAAGATTTGATTAGTGCAAAACAAGCAAGATTTGGTTTGTCACTGGCTATAACCAGCTGATCACTGAAGTTACCATTATCCAGTTCATTAAAAAAAGTTGATACTTATCCAATGAACTCAATGAGTGCTCACGAGTTGGTCGCTGGAAGGCTGAAAAGGTCTTAAAGTTAAATCTCAAATTTCCAGGTTTGGATGGATTAGGACATGGTTTAACATTATGAAATTAAGCTAAAGAAAGAGATGTCTGCCAACAAGCTAGCTATGGGTTTTGTCACTTTGCGGTTTATATGTGGTTATGTTTGGGAAGATATATAGTGCACAAACACCATTTGGTGCACATATGCAAAAACTTTTAGTTTGGGCATCAAATTAGCATAAAATTTCTGAAGAAAAAAAATGTATATGTGCTTCTGAAATTACTCTACTTATATACAAAATTCCAAGTTCAAACTCATTCCACATTGAGAGTACCAAACATCAGAAATTTCTGACAAATGATAAATCAAAAGAAAAGGGAAAAAAGAAAAAGGAAAATGTAACTATTCACAGTAAACTTATCTTTTTTGTTTCATCTAATATACTTTTGAACTTCAAATTTTAAAGCGTGATACAAAACACCATAGATTACATCTAGAATTTTTTTATTTTTTTACGTTGATTTGATGCACAAACTATATTTTTTGTGCACATGTACATCAAATGGTGCTTTTGCACTAAATATAGGATTATACTATTGAGGTATTTGGATAATGAACAACAGTTCAGTTCAGATTCAGGACATAATAAATAAGCAGAGGACAAACAATAAAATATTGTTACATGAATTATATATGATGCCCTCATGTGAAAATCATTCAAACAAAATTAACATAATGTTCACCTTCCCAATTAAAGAGGTAAATGAAAGATTGTTCACATTTACAGAATATTTGTTACAATGTATTCCTATATAACATATTTATGCCATCAATTTCAAGTAATAAATAGAATGCTAAGTGGTAATTGAACACTGATTCTAGTTCAGTTTGAAAGAAAAGACAGGGAAATGGAATACAGAAATGAACTTACTGCTAATAACTTCAATGAGTGCAATGGCACGACACGATCATCATGATCAGCTGTTAACAACATGGTTGGTGGATACTGACAGTTGTTACCAAAGCTTTGCTCCCAAGGTCTCCTCACGTTATGAAGAGGAGAATATCTAGTACATGTCCACCAGTACAGCACACAAGTAAGGCAAAAAAAATGAAGAATAATTTACTGGATTAAATCTAAGAATGACGATAGAAACATGCATTGTAACTTCGGAAACATAACAATAGCTCAACCACAAAAATAATAGCAGGCTACCCCTCAGATTATCTCATCAAAGGACAAGAAAAGGATGTTGTTTGGCATGCTGCACGCCCTTTTCTACCATACAAGAAAATCGGAAAGAAAAGTAGTATCACCATAAATATAATATAGTGGATTGATGAGCATCAGTTTAATCATATACTGGAGTATACAACACAATACACAAGATTTAGTCTAGGAACATTCAGACTAATAAGGAATCACGAAGAAATTAACTTGTAATACAGAAGACACTATGGGATTCCTTAATTAGCAGAGCTGCACAGATACCCCTGACAACTCTGTAAATTATAATTTTCGAAACTTCAATAAAATAATGTGGCATAAAAATATTCTATGTGGCCCAGCAATCAATGCAGTAATGACTGTATAATGTGTAATGTAATGACTCAAAAAACAGAAATTCTAGTGTACTTTTGGTGTTGGGACAAACAGAAACTCCCATACTTGATAAGCCAGTGGAACTCTTCTTCCTTATCTGAACAACCATAGTCTGTAGTCCAAGCATGACCTATAGAAAACATTAAACGCCCACTCATAAATCATAAGCTGTATCAATATACAGGAAAAGCATAGCCAACCCACAACAGAAATAAAATAAATACCAATTGTGAACTTGTGAAAACGTAGCATGTCCATAACACCAACATGAGCAAGAGCACAACCAAAGAGATCAGGACGCTGCAACAAAGTACGAATTAAACATATGCATGACATCACACATACTGTATGCTGGTATAATTATAAGATAAACTTATACAAACTCATGAAGCATTGTAAGTGAAATGAGAGTTTACTCTATGACCTGGTTAATGCAAGCAGCAATTAGAAGACCACCATTGCTTCCACCTTCAATACATAATTGCTTGGAACTGGTATAACCAGCAGAAATGAGGAGTTCAGCACAAGCAATAAAGTCATCAAAACAATTTTGTTTCATTTCAAGTGCTCCAGCTTTGTGCCACTCTTCCCCATATTCTCCACCACCCCGGATGTTTGCAACACAGACAACAAAACCCATGTTCTTGCATAGAACAACACGACTAACACTGAAAGAAGGGGTAAGGCTTATGTTGAATCCACCATAACCATATAGCAAAGTTGGATGTGATCCATCAAGTTTGATATCTTTCTTCGACATTATGAACATGGGAATCTTGGTTCTATCCTTACTAGGAACAAAAATCTGAAAATTGAAGAGTAGTTAGCAAGAATAAAAGTCATGGTAACTGCAAAACATCACTTATAGAAAACAATATTATTTTAAGACCGGTTAAAGAAGAGGGTACGAGCAAAAAAGTAAAACCATTTAGAATATTCTTCTAGCGAAAATGGAAGCTATCACCACATGGGACCAGGGTTCACAATTTTGGTTGTAAACAGCCAGATGCAGGAATTCCTGGTAAGTGGTGGGAGCTAAACTTTGGGAATGTGGTGGTCCTATGTTGTTTGATATGGATTGCATAAGTTTGCAAAACGGGGGGAACATAAAGCCTTGAGAAAATAAAAAGAAAACAAAATAACAATCTGTCGTACTGGGAAAAAAAACCATAATCTGGCTGGCTCCCACCTTCTGGCCAAGGTCTGGACTTTTTCTCAACCCAGTTCTATTAGACTTGCGTAGAACTATCCATATTTTTTTAGAACTCAATTTTTACACAAGACATAATTAGTGAAAACCACCAAATTCTAGGAAGCTTGTGATCTATAACAAGTTAAATCTTAAATTCAAACTCAGATGATTCTATGAGAAATAAAAAAATTCAAAAAGCAAAAGATAAAAGTTTAGCATTCAAAACAAACTTCCTTTTCATCTCACTGCACCAATTATGGGTTTTGAGTTGATATTTTAAGGATTAGTAAATTAGTTCAAATTCCAAAAGCTACATCCTGACCCCTTTTTTTTTGCTTGCTTGTGAACCAAATTTGTAATGACCATTTAGTTAGATCGTTGGTCTCTACTGGATATTTTTCTTGTAGAAAATCATATAACAAATTAGGGCAGGCATGATATCTACCTGCTTAACCTCAAAACTTGTGCGATCAAATCCAGGTACTGAGATTTCTCGAAACATCTCCATTTCAGGGATTGTAGATGCTAAGTTACACCTGTAAATAATACCCGGAGAAAGAAAGCTTGTGAATCCAATAAAGACTTCCTTGTCTTCCCGTCTGCAAGAGATCTCTGAAACAGTACCGATCTCTAGAGGCAACTGATGAAGCAAATTTCCAGTTATAAGGTCTCTTATCTGCAGAATATGCTTAACATCTGACATATAACACACCAACAGCTGGTTATCGTTAGCCACATCAGCTGACTCAAGCACATCTCTTTCATGCTCAGGAAGAACATCAGTCCACAACTCTGGCTTCTTGATGTTTACCCTTACCAGCTTATTCTTAGGAGCATTTTTGTTGGTCAAAAATGTAAATTCATTACCATCATTTGCCACAACTTGATATTGAGCATCAAAGTTGTCTATAAGCTTGACAAATGGAAGCATTTCCTTTGTCTCTTTGAACCCCTCTATTCCTTCAGGAAGAGAAGAAATTTCGCAATAGTATAGCTTATTGACGGGATCACAACCTTCATAGATGCCCAGTACGATGTACTGCCAACAAAACATGAGGTTAAGAGAATTATATTTTTTGTACGCAATAGAAAGACCATTAACACATTTCATAATTGAAAGGTGTGAAGAGATAAGTCTATATTAGTCTCTTGGTTTTTTAACATTGGTGCAAAATACAACCACGAATTTAAAATGCAAATTACACCCTCAATTAAAATATGGAAAAAAAATTCAGGACATACCACTCCATTAGTTGGCAGTTCAGGAAATACCACTCGTCTCAATGACATGTGGCATTTCCTGAAATGCCAACAAATGGAGTAATATGTCCTGAATTCCCCCTTAAAATATTGGTGCAGCATCCATCCTGAAAGTGATTTCAGGCACTGTACTTTTGCATTTTAATTCTATTTTATTATTAACTTTATATTTGGTGCTGCTCAAATATTTATATGACATAAGCATTAGGGTGGAAATGAACACCCTTTCGCCATTTAACTGTGTTCCTGTCACGGCCCATTAGTGGGCACTGGGTGGCAGGTGCAATTAGATAAGATTTGTTGGTTGGTTTAGTCAAATATCTATCTATTAGCTTATCTAGCAGTTGGTTATCTATTAGCTTACATAGTAGTCCGTTTGCCTCATTGTTCGGGACTCCTATATATGTGGAGTTGTCATCCTTTGAAGTTACGCAGAATAAAGTAGAGGGACCAATTATGTAGACCAAGAATGTCAATATCGAGATCCTAAATCAAATCAGAGATAATCGAACAGTATCGAATCGTAGGTTTCAAACAAAAAAAACAGTATCAAATCGTAAGATCGAATTGTACAATTTCAGAAACTACATGATTCTACCAGATAGTTTATTTTCTCAATCTGCCACATCTTTCAATAGTGATGTTCGTATTTATATAGTCAGTCGGCACCTAATTAGATTTATAATTGCCTATCCTATTTCCATGCATAGGTTGGCTATTACAATAATTGACACAGGTTGGCTATATAATGCATATTTTTGTGTACATAGTATAATATTATGTTTTAACTTATACTTTCAAAGCTTTTATCTACAAAAATATAGTGCAAGTGAAAGATCATTTTGGCGTTTGTGCAAATAATAACCATATACGAATGAATAAAAGGTGAAAAATTGTAACTAAAAGGAATACTTACTAAAATAGGTAGAATCAGGTAGGATCATATGTAAATTATGATCAAGATCCTACAAAAATTTCACTAGAATCATAATGATATTAAGATTCTACCTAGGATCAAACCTTTCTGCTGAATCTAGAATCTTAAGACTTTGAGACTTGAATCGAGATTTTGACATCCTTTTGATGTAGACTCATCCATAAGATGAATGAAGAACCAAACAGGCACATTGATATGATTTTACAGAGAAAGAGAGAGGAAGATTGTTACCTTCCCATCTTCAGTGACTGAAGCACCAAAGGAATACTTAGGGTGTTCTGGATCTTTCCAGCATAATATATCCTCTGACTGATCAGATCCCATGACATGGTAATATATCTCATGATTAAGATTGATATTTGTCTCAGTTCCAGCATCCAATTCCACTCTAACAAAAGGAATGACACAAACTAAGCAGCAGGTTCTACTACTACATTAAAAACATGGAAAGTCTGTTGACCAACCGAGGTGCGGGATATCGGCCATAGAAAAATCCTTTCCCATCATGAGTCCAACTGATAGATGAGAACTTCACCTGCATCGATTGATAGACAAATGTAGGATTTTATTAAGAGAACCAACAGCTAAGCACTACCATTTGCACACAAAAAAGTTAGGTGTGTGGCCAATTGCACCTACTTACCCAGGACAATTTGTCGGACATAGGCTGCCTGTCAGCAATGCTCATCACACGAATTGTGACCCAATCGCTGCCGCTTTCACTTAGCCCATAAGCAATGTACTTCCCATCCTCGCTAATAGAATATGTTGAAAGAGCAACTGTCCCATCCTTGCTTAGAGCATTTGGATCCAAAAGAACCTCTGCCTCCCCATCCAAATCATCCTGCAATGTCAACGCAAAAGCACATGCCATATTCAAACTACTCCATTCATATGTCTATCAATTAGGATTATGTGGACACATTTTTTATCAGAAGTATCACAAATCTTTGAAACCAAATCATCCTATCACCAATTAGGATCATGAATGTGATAGAAAAAAGAAAAATATGCAGCGTATTCTACAAGTTAGGGTGTGTCTTGATTGCTTGTACCAAGTGGCACATGCATAGGATGGTTCAAGAACAAAGTCATCCATGTGTTTTGTTGCTTGAACTGAACCATCCCATCATGAATGATGGGATACAAATTTGACGAATATTCCCTCTAGATGCTGAACCATCCCATTCACCAAAAACAATTGAACCATATAGTACAGGAACCATCTCATCCCATTCAACCTCATCCTTATACAAGTAAACAAACAGTGTTCATGAATGTTATTCTACCTCTATCTGACTTCCTACAGAAAAGTTGTGTTGTGCAACTGAAAACAAAACTAAGCAGACTAAATGACTCACCACAATCTCCTAAAGAAGTCAAATACCTTTTTCACTCCTCTTCCACTAACATATCCACATCAAGGAAAAATACCCTCCAGAGTTGTTTCCATATTGCTAAAAGTACACTCTAACTGTATCTTGGTTTCCTACAATTATTTCTAGGATAAAAATCGGACATACCAGGTTTAAAGCTTTCCTGTTGGAGACTTTCAATGTTTTAGTTTTTATCACTCAGTCGTTTTGATGCAGGTTCTTCTATCTTACAGCGACTTAAGTTGGTTGTGATCAAAGTAAGATGGAACTTGACCTTGAGATTTCAACACATACCCATTTGCTCATTGGATTTTGTTTTTTTATTCAGTGGTTTCCATTTGACATGTTGTTTCCTTTTTCCGTTCACCTGGCCTCTATATGAGATGAATGAGGGAGACGTTCCTAAAGCACATTCTCATCTACTACGAATCACCTCCTGTTGTTCCACTACACTGCACTTCCTCAACTACCTCATCCCTGCACTCGGCATGCACCGTGTGAGGGGAGAACAGTGTCTCCAAAACCATCGTCCCTTTTGGTCCTGCACGGGTTAGGGTGAATCAGGTTTTTGGGAAGCGTTCACGCGACTGCTCACGGCTTCCTCACTCGATCTGTTGTGCATCTTCTTCATCGCATCAGACTCTACCACAAGTTTCGTTGGAAAGAATCATCTGTAAATTGTGATCCATTTAAATAGAATTATATTCCATACTATGTGTGATCCATTTCTTGGTTAGTAGTATTTTTGGCCATCTATTCTATCATGTTTATGCATATGTTTGAGATAGGCGTAATATATTGTACGATCATGCTATTGTTAGTAGTTTCTACTATGCCTAATACATATGTCACGTTACTCTTGGCTATTTCCTTAGGAATTAAAATAATCACAAAAGTGCGCATACATCTAACAAGTGATCCAAGCACAGCACGGTATAATAATTTCTAATGACAAGATTTATTTTGAGGAAAACTAAATTCCCATCGCCAATTACTTTCCCGTCTTCCAGCTAATATATCCCCCGTAGCACCAAACCTCAGATCTGCCGAGCGGTGTTCCGCTTCCAGTTAATTTTCGTGACGTACCTGCACGTAGAGCACGCTCTGGGCCTGGAGGCCGGAGTTGTGGAAGTAGAAGTACTTGTCCCCGCGGCGGAACGGGGCCGCGTGGCGTGGGTGGTCGAACAGCCGAGTGACCTCGCGGCGCAGGCTCTCCCTCTCGGAGCACCCCGCGAGCACCGACTCCGCCAGCTCCGCCTGCCTGGCCACGAATTCCTTCGTCTCCTCCGAGTCTGGGTCCTCCAGCCTGCGCCGCGAAAAACATAACCAAACAAACCTAAAGAAACAGGAGAGACCAGAGGACGGGCAGCGGGGCTCGAGCACGCGTACCAGCGGTAGGGGTCGGGGATCTGGACGCCATGGTAGGTGTCGACGACGGACTCGTCGCGGGGGGCTGGCGGGTAGGAGAGGCGAGCGGTGTCCCCGGCGACGGAGCCCATGGCTGCGCGTGGGAGAAGGGGGAGGCGGCGGGGGCGAGACGAGGGGAGGAAGAAGGATTTGGAAGGACGGCGTGAAGGGAGCAGACGAAGGGGAAGGGATTTAAGTAGGAGAAGCATTGCCGGCTGGCTGCGGGAACGACCGACTTGCCTAGTTGGTCTCTCTGACACCACCGTCATTTCTTATCCACTATTGAGGTGGCCAAACGGGCCGCCCGGCAGGCACGACCCATTTAAGCACGGGTGCCGACCCATTTAAGCACGGGTGCCGGCCCACGGACCGAGGCACGGCCCGTTAGCCTCTCAGGTCGTGCTGTGCCAGCCCGGTCCTTCGCGGACCAAACGGGTCGGGTCGGGTAGGTAGCCCGTTTAGCGTCAGAAAATTTGAAAAAAAAATCAAACAAAAATGAAAAAATTAGAAAAATAGAAAATTATGGTAAAAGATTATGAAAAAAATCATATTTTTCTGTTTAAGCGGCCGTGCTGTTAGGGCTTAAGCGACCACAGTCGCCGCACTCTCCGCCCAAGCACTAAGACGCTTTCGGTTGAAGCGTCTTGCGCGACGCGCTTTTAGCGTTAGGTCGGGCCTGATCGCGTCTTTACCCATTTGGCCCGACCCGTTTGACCACCTCTAATCCACTTCCAAGGTTTCAAATTTCGTTTGCCGATTAAAATTTTGATCAGGTTTTAGAATTTCTCACAAAATTCTATTAATATTTAAAAAGAAAATTTTAAATATATAATTTTTGGACTGAGATTTTGACCGAAATTATCGAAACCTTGACAAATTTGAACGAAACGAAAAATAGTTTAAACCATGTTAGAAAAATTTTATCACTAATATTTCTATAAATTTTCAGATGATCATCAAGTCAGACGAAATTTTGACAGTGATACTGTCCTAATAAAAGCCTTACTGGTAAATTTCAACTGAATAAACATTGGTTCAAACCATGTTAGAAAATTTTAAAAAAATTTGCGAATGGTCCTGACGCATCACTAATATTTCTATAAATTTTCATATGATGATCAAGCCTAAAGAATTTTAAAAAATTCTGACAGTGCTACTGTCCTAATAAAAGCCTAGCTAAGTATATGGATTGCTTACAAAGATTTGATTGAGCAACAAAAAATGTTTAGAATTTTTAGAACTTTTAAAGAATGGTTCTAAAGAAATACTTAAACTCTCATAAAAATTTTGGGTCATGATCACACTCGAGCGAATTTATAAAATTCTGACAAGGTTACTATCTCATTTATGTTCCATCTGTTTTTTTATTTTTTAAAGATAACAATTCTTTTGAAAAAATTTCTGTATGATCCTAGACTGCTAAAAATGTACCATAAATTTTTCAAAGCATGATCAAGATTTTACATTTTTACAAAAATCTGACATTGTTTCTGTTATTTTTATAAAACGTCTCAAAAATTCAGTTTTTTTCAAATATTTTTATGGAAGATGACTTTCTTAAGGGGTATTGACCCAACTCTGGTCCAAAAAGTTGAAATCCGGTTAAAATTACCGATACGGTAAAATTTACTGAATTTTTTCTGAAAATACTATAGTAATTTAATTTTTTTTTTTTTAATTATTTGGCAGGGATTTGGAATCTCGTTCCCGGCCGAAATCTGAAATCTCAACCAAAAATTTTTGAAATTTCACCAGGATTTTGAACCTTGCTTCTAAGTTATTGTTTTTAAAAAACTTAGACCAGAAGGTCTGATATTCACTAAAGAGGGCGAGTGAGCAACTGAGCTACGCTAAGGGCCTGTTCGGAAGGGCTTCAGCTCCTACTCCTACTAAATTTTGCTTCGACTCGTCCTGATTTTGATTTTCTAAGAAATCAAGAGTAGTTTGATAAAGTGTTCGGCAAAGAGGGGCTTAAGATTCTTAAAGGAAGAGATGAAGAGAGGGGGAAGAGGGAAGAAATGAATAGAGGGGATTCAGGAGAGAAGGAAGGGAGCGGAGCTATACCTCGGTGGCGCGATAGGGAGGATACGAAGAGGTAGCACGACGGGGACGAGGCGGTCGGCGACGTGACAGGGATGAGGAGGCGAGGCAGCGAGACAAGGACGAGGCGGGTCGGCGACGAGGAGGCAGGAAGGCGGCGTCACAGGTAGCGACGGGTCGGCAATAGGGAGGAGGCAGGGGAGGTAGCGCAATAGGGAGCGGCGATAGGGGAGGAGGCGGGTTGGCGGCGCGACGGGGAGGAGGTGGATCGGCGGCGCGACGAGGACAAGGCTCGCCTTTGGTCGCGTGAGCTCGGGACCGATTCTCACAGGGAGCAACCTCCAACCCGCTCTTTGCTCCTAGTGTATTCTCGAAGAATTGCTTCTTTTGATTCTGAACTACAGCTCTTCCGAACGAGAATTCGAGAGCCGGAGGGAGCTACCAAACGGGGCTTAAATTAGACCAGGAGGTACGCTCGGCTCTCCGCTTCCAAGTTGTTGCAGTTTGATTTTTCCCAATGCACTTTCAGCCTCACTATTCATAATTGTTTGAAACTTGTACGTGCCGTCCGGCTTTACCCGATACCCGATTTTCATGATAACGCGACCAACCTAGCTCTCCAGCATTTTATGGTGTCTGACATTTGGTTTTTATTTTCGCGGCCCGATCATTGGCTATTCTTTATCTCCGCATGCCAAATCTTTGACATGATACGTCTTTCTAAGTAGAAATGTTGTTATCTTTTGAAAATCTGTTAAGCAATTATTAGTTGCTACATCAACTAATCATTCAAATACAATGGCACTAGTTGAGACTACAGTTGCATATGGCTAGAAGATTGATATATGGTAGCAAAAAGTCATACGATGTCGAAGTCCGGATCTGCGCCGACACAGAAGGACGGCGGTCGTCAGCCCGGAGCTTGACGCAAATAGGGAGAACTTGAGGACTTTTTTTAGAGGGGGCGTGACGTGGATAGGCGCTCCGGCCGGGAACCTTGCAAAGTTTAGGAAATGTAATATATAGCCATTACAATCATTTATGAGAATAATGTTGTTTGCATTGCACAAATAAATAATGCTATTTCAAAAAGCATATAACTCAAACATTTTCTGTCCCATGAATAACATGAAAATGTGAATATGGAAATAAGAAAAATCTAAACATGCGAGAATTGTGGATTTGTTTATTAAGTCATTGCCATCTTTTACCTTTGTGAGGTATGCTCGTAGTTGTCCTTTGGAGAAGATATTCCATCTTCATAAATGTGATGATATGTTATACTTTTTTTTCTCTTAGTTGAATTTTGTTCCAATAATATTCTTAATTGAAGGTTTTAATTAGACAACATGTACAATAACCAATCACAGGAGCTATGTTCTTTGTTCTTTTTACAGGCTTTTCACACTTGGTTTTTTGGAAATACCTCCTCACCGTATAAATATACGGGTGTGGGCTGACTATTTGTACATCAAATTATGAGATACCAGAAAAGTGAGAAAAACAGGTGAGATCGCATTGGGAGTTTGAAAGCTTGAGGTTAGCACGCGACCGCCAGTACACTTATAAAAAAATAAAAAAAAGCAGCGCATACAGCATTGGCCCTGCAATTTTTAAACCAGTGTTTTTCTAGACTCCTCACACTTTCTGTTTTTACAAGTGTGACTCCCTTCCGGATAAATTTACATACTGTGGCAAGTTTTCCTGTCGAACTTCTCTTCCTCGACAGAACAAAACATGTTAATTAATTAATTGATTAATTATTTTTAATTATTTAATCACCTAATTAAATTACAGTTAATGACTTTACCTACCTACCTATTGTGATAACTTTGCAGGTCCTGCTGCCAAACCATTGTTGCGCTGTAGGGGACCTGCCGTTTGTCGCAGTGCCATAGCTCGCCAAGACCTACCGCGGTGTACAAGCACTGTATGTGACATATGTCACCTACCGGTACTTCTGTGGTCAAGGAGGGGGCTATTTTTGCAATTAGTTCGCATCGAGCTAGATTTGCAAAAAAAAAGAGGGGGCAAGAAAAGTATTGTCTTTGCAATTTTCCTATATTCTTGTGTCCCATATTTTATAATTTCCTGCAAGGATTTAAATTGTGGTTCATGATCCATCGCGCGCTGAGAGATAAGAAAAACGTATCAGGCTACATAGGGCTATCGCGAATGTTATGCTACACATCGCGGTTTAGTGTTTTAAGTACATGTTATAGTTAATTAATATATAATGAGCTATATTTAAATTCAGAGTCTATATAATTGTATAAATTTAGGAGATGGATTTGGATATTAACTATTATATATTATTTCTAGGAGCATACTTAATTTAGTTTAAGTACTATAAAATATGATAAAGGAGAAGAGCATAAAAAACACAATTAATGTTTGGAATTCAAATAGAATTCACACATATAGCACATCGGAAGTATCACGGCTACAAAAATAACTGAAATAGCGGTCAATTTAGTGGTTGTAGTTGTGCTCGCTTACTGTTTTATATCCGAAAAACCTATCACAGAGCTATTGTGGAGCTACGTCGAGCTATTTAAATAACTGCTTTCGCGTGACTAGTTGTTTGGATTGAGCCACCACACTGATTTCTCTGCAACCAGAAAAAACACTCTTCTAGAGTCCTGTTCACTAGTGAAATATATAGTGAAAATGCAAATTTTGTGCAAAATTGCATTTCCACCTAACTTAGTAGTTTCTAAAAAGTGAAAAAAAAAACTTCAGGTCAAACTTTCAAGATTTTGAACTTAAATTTTGTAGAGACAAAAAGTATCCTCCCTACTTCTTGTACTTTTTTTTTTTGAAAACTTATAGAAACTTCTAAGCTGGATGAAAATGGCATTAAACATACCGTCCTTACTTACGGTAATTTTTAAAAAATTCTAGAAACTCCTTGCGAAAAAAATCTAGGAACTTCTAAGCTAAGTGGAAATAAAATTATACCAAATTCGTATTTTCATCGGATTCGAGATCCGTTCCCTCTCCTAGGCCCAGCTGTAGGGATAGCAATCGGGTGGTACCTCCAGGTATGACCGCCACCTACTCAAACTCGAAACTGTGCTGCC
The DNA here is from genome assembly GCA_036346275.1 of Otatea glauca. Classification (NCBI taxonomy): domain Eukaryota; kingdom Viridiplantae; phylum Streptophyta; class Magnoliopsida; order Poales; family Poaceae; genus Otatea; species Otatea glauca. The sequence goes on along the minus strand of CM070728.1, from coordinate 49,442,031 downwards.
CACCCAAACCCATTAGACTTTTCAGGCACAGATCTGTGCCCATATCCGAACCTGATGGGTACTCGATACCCAATGGGTACCCATAGGTAGCAGATTGTGCTGAAAACAGAGAGCTAACATGGGCTATATGTGACAAATGATACTCCAGCTTATTTCATTTAATTAGCACATCATGATGACTTATAGGTGTCCAATGATACTGCAAGTTCAAGTGAGTACATATAGAAATTTGTTTGGGGGTGTGCTTCACTTTGGGTCAAAAGCTCCCCAACAAGATGGTCATGCAGCAATGGGAAGCTAAGCCACAACAAGCACCCCAAAAGTCAAGGTGTTGGGAGGAGCTTTCACCGTGGCTTCGCTTGACCACCTCCCACCTCGCTCGCTTTGCTTTCCCGACCTCCATCACCCCACGCTCACTGTCTCCACGTCACCTCCCCACTCGGACGGCGTCGTACTTCGCTATGTTGCTACCTCTCCGCTCGGTTCATCCTCAAAAGCCACAGCTGCAGCAACTAGTTTGCCAAACAACATAACAAGAAAAACCACGATCGCAAATACATACTTCTGATCCAAAGAAACTAAAAGCGACTTTTTCAAATTTGGCCATGCAGCTCCCCAAACAGGCCCATAAGATATTTGATGGCAAATACTACACCATTCCATAGTGTTTTCATAGAAACAAATGTGTTTTCATAAATCTTGTATTTGGTTTCGATGAACAAGATGATAAGCATTAGAGCAAAATATGGGACGGTGATATGTAAACTCATTCAATACTAAAATAAGATAAGAAACTCAATTGACCTGTATTTAACTCAGTTAGTGAGTTAGGGTTTCAATTTTCTAATATATATCTTATAAAATGTGGAACCAGGATACCTATCGAGTACCCATGGGTACAAATTGACACCCACGTCTATTTTGTGTCCTTATCAAGTATCGAAACTCGAAGATCTATAGATCTGAAATACTACCCGTGTTCACTTTTATTGAATCGAGTACCCGCGGATATCAAAATCTATAGTAAAACTGCCATACCTACCCAGCTGTGGAGACAGTGGGAACGCTTGTATTTATCTTTTTTTTTTCCAATTGCCTTTATATTGCGTCGTCAAAATCCCCCCTCCAACTGAACAGAGGAGACGACCGGTGCCATGGCGGGGATCCTGGCTTGGGCGGCCGACGTGGTCGGCGGGACCGGTGCCAGCGACGGCGAAGCCGATGACGCACGCGCCGCGGCCTCTGCGGCGATGACCCCGGAGCAGCGGCTCCGTGCCGCTGAGCTAGATGCGCGGGCCGCGTCGCTGCGGCGCGCGATCCAGGACCTGCGCCTCCGGGTGCCCCCGCCGCACGTCGCGCAGCGCCTGCCGCACCTGCACGCTCACTCCCTAGCTTCGTCCGCCGCCCTCGCGCTCCAGCTCAACGCCCACTCCTCCACCAAGGAGCAGGTTACACATGGCTCTTTGTTCTTTTTTGGTTTTTTAGCGTTCTTGATCCTCTATTGCATAGATAGGTGTTATGTGAATAATCTTCAATGGGAGAACAATACATTTTAGCACAACCCATTTGAGTTGATTAAGAAGTGCAATTGGTGGATCTGGGTCTAGGTGCATGAAATTTTTTTAGCTACAATTTTTGCATCCATATGTGAACATCTCAAGGGACCGTTTTGCGATATGTTGATATCTGTATCTGTTTATTCTGTTATGAATGGGATTATGGGAAAGAACACAATTGAGCTGTACTTTCTCTGTTTAAATTTGTACACATTTGCTACTTCAATAAAAATTCCGAATTGGTTTGCTGATACAATGAGAATGTGGCAGGGGATTTTTTTTTACCTGCAAGAATTGGTTCAATTTAATAATGTTGTCCAGTAGGTGACTTACGAGTTACGAATTGCAGCTATTCTTGTTCGTGTGTCACTTTGAACATTTATGGCCAAGGTTTGTACTGACAGTGTGAGAAAGATGGTGGTTTTGGTATTGTTGTTGCCCAGGATAGTTAGGTATTTGCATTCCTGTGTGGACTTCTGTAATGCAACTTGTAAACTTTCTGTAGGCGCAGCAGAGAGAGGTAGCACTTCAAGAAGAAAATGCAGCATATGAGAAAGCTATATCAAATTGTCGACAGAAAATTCAGGAAAAGCAGATGGAGGCCAGTCTGCTTCAGAGTAATTTGAAGGTGTATCATTGTACCATTTAAGTACTTATACCACCCATACATAATCTTCTCTCTTTCTTTTGTTGTTTGATTCATGGTAGATTACTAAGAACATTGTGCAGATTTCATTTTTTTCATGTTATACCTATACTTCATAGTAGCATTTTTTCCACTGTGGGGTAGCTACTCCCTAAGAATATGCAAGATAATGTAGACAAGAAGGAAATCAAATTATGAAAGAACTACATATAAACTATGCTCTGCAATCAAATGATGTTATTGGAGAAACGATTTATGTTGAAGGAGTGTGGATCGCTTTTGACAAGTAGACCATGGTGAGCTTGTTTCTTTTTTGTTATCAAAACTGCTCCAAAAATCAAGCGCTTTATTTGGATTTTGTTTGTTGTTTATCTTTGTCCCAATACACACGTTTGTCCTCCTGCCTGTTGTAGTGAAATGCATAGTAAACAGTAAAGCAGGCACACTGTGTTTCAAAATTTCATTTTTGTCTCATTAATGAAGGAGGATCTGAAACCTGTTTCTTATTTAAGGCATGCGATTGGTGCTGTCCAGTTCTAAAATGTTCAAGCTTTGAACACATCATTAAGTCTTAATTGGCCTGTTTGGAGCATCTTTTTTCTTGATCTAAGATGCGACATGCATCACTTGGTACTCCAACTCGAGGAATATATTTCTTATTTTAGACCATCTATATTTGTCTTTTGGAACACACCTTTCCTGTTTTAGCAAAAATATATTGGAACTTGCACAACACCTGAATAGAATATCATGTTTACAGGAAATGGAAATAGCTGAGCAGGATTTAAAGACACAGCTTGGCAATGCTATGAAGGAGCAAGAGGCTACTCAACATAAAGCATCAACAGCTGCTTCTGAAACTACCGGCGATTCTCTCCTAGAAGCTGAATCATTGATTAATCTTAAGTCCAAAGACTTGGAAGAGAAGAAGGAAGAGTTGGTATGACATGTCATAGAACTTTTGTGAATTTTTAATGGACATTCGGATTTAATTTTTGTTGATAACTATTTCCTCTTCACAGAAATTATTGGAAGGCAAGGTGCAAACATTGGAGAAAGATTGGTCCTTGGTTGAAGAAGAATCTTTGAAGAATCCCACTCCTGGTACTTTTGATTGTTTTCCATGAACATTAACATTTTTATTCACAGTTTGTATTTTTTTTTCATATTTAGTTGAAGAAAAATGCGAGTAGCATAGATTGATGAAGCTGTTGCTTGCAGTATTTTATAACCTATCCTTGATGATATGCGATTATTCAAAATGACGCAATGCCTAAACCAAATAATTCTAATTAGGACCCTGCCAGGTGACCTAGTGGTCCCAGCGCCATAAAGAAAGACATGGAGTACCCGTTGAAGTACCACAAGCCCCCCCACCCCACCAACCCCAAAGAGGAAATGGTGTAGCTTTCCAAGTGGAACACCCTTGAGTCAATGGCCACCTCCATGATGCGGCATACCCCTGCTCTAGTCAAGCTTTTGTCATTGGCCACTACCACACCCAGCACAGTTTGGCGCATAGTTACCAGAAACGCAGTTCGTTCGAGTCACGGTAGGGGATTCAGGTTCATTGTTCACCACATTTTCTTCCAATTTCCACTACAAACACGAACCCCGTACCCTAAACCGGTTCGGGTTTGACGAATCCGGCTCACAATTCGCTAGGGTTTACAGCGAATTTGGTAACTATAGTTTGGCGTGTGAGGTGGGCACTCGATCGTACCATGATGTCCTTGAAGATGAAATTGTTCGTGGAACCGAGAGTTGAGGAGAGCGATGAACACCTGTGCACCTGTACTAGCATCTGCATCTTCCTGGAGTTGATCCTGGTTAGAGCATACAGGGAAATTTTTGTTTGATCAGTGTCGTCGTCAGTTTCAATGTCCATGTTCGCCTCTAGGCTCCAGCCTGTCCACGATAAGTAAAAATAAATTCTTATAGCTATGGTTGCGTTGGAATTTTCCCTCGCAATTGTAGCATAGGCCCTTAGCACTGCGTGCCTCCATGTCGGTCATTGTCAGATACTTGAAAGGTCACTTGTAAGAGGCCTGCGGGCCTCTGCACCTCCAGTTGTAGCAAGCTCTTGGGTAGAGTTACCAGGATAGGTGTCGAGGCACAAGCTGAAACTGTCGACTTAACGGTAGTTGTAGTCTTGGGAACCGGCTTAACCTCCTCGGCCTCGCTAACTTGAGTCTTCTCATAAGCTCGAGCCAAGCTCAGGGCAGATTCCAATGTTGCCAGGCTGGGCTGAGGAGTCCTGCAGTAAATAGCTGGGCCTGCTGCTGCTTCGTCATACGATCAGGATCACACTGACAAAGGAGAGCCAGTTATTGCTCCTGGTACTCGTCAGCTTTGCGAGTGCGACGTAGCTGGGCCTGCTCCCCAAGTGGGTTGTTTTGAATCGGTGTCCCGAACCGAAAGTTTATGTACTTGACAAAGCGAGGCCAAGTCGGCACACCATGGTCATGCTCCATCCGATAGTACCACTGCTGTCCATCAGATGATATGATGCAGGCCACACCTTCTCCTGTCATCCGCCTTTCCCTACAGAACCGCTCGCAGCGGTTCAACCAGGGCAAGGGGTCTTCTTGGCCATCGAACATCGGGAATTACATCTTGTGAAAGCGTGGTACTCCCCGACGCTCCTCGGTGCACTTGTCGGAGCTGGCAGCCTTGGCCTAAGCGTCATCCAGACAAGATGCCCTTCCTGCGCCACTGCCTGAGACTGCCTGCTCTGCAGCTTGCTGATGGTAATGTTGTGCGCTGCAGATTGGTTCTTGAGGTCGCCATTGCCCATCATCATCTGCTGCCGCTGCATGAGCTGCGCCAGTTGCTTGCTAAGGTCTTGTTTAGAAGGAGTAAGATTACTACCATAATTGAATTAGAGCATAAAGGAGTAAGATTACAACCATAATTGAATTAGGGCATACTGTTTTCTGAAGATTAATTCGTATAGCAGGGCTGACGCTATCTGCTGTGTCATTGTACTTTATGAGGTGGCCAACTGCCCATCTTGTGTGCAAGGTCCATTGATCCAAATCCATGAAGCATGAATGGTGATGTTACCTTTAAGGGCCAGTGCCTTGTTAAGTGGCATGGGTAGACGATCCATTTGAGAAAATAAATTGACTAGGAGTTCATCACTTTACTATAACATAATTATTTAATAACAAATCCCTCTCGTTCAATCTAGACATAAAAAGCTCAACAAAATTTAGTTCTACCTAATTCGGTAACACCTTTAGCTCCTGTATGAAGACTTATGGACTGCCAAAAGACAACTAGGAAAGTGATTGTCTTTACTCCTTAGTGATGTTAAACACCGATTTTAGGTTGTTCTTAACATCTTGGTTGTCCTTTCTCTCACATGTGCAGCCCAGAGGGAGAAGGTCCTGGAGAAACAACTACATGGCCTCATTGAACAGTTGACAGCTAAGCAAGTCAGTTCTAATTTCTTCAGTCTAGCTACTGCAATATATTATTTCTCAGTACTCAATAGTAGTGACTCCTACTTACTTTTGGTTTGCTATTTTCTAGGCTCAAGCTGAAAGCCTCGTCACTGATATTCATGCCAAAGAAAAGGATTTGGAAAGGTTGAACAATTTACATAGAAATCTTTACAGTACTACCAACGAAGTGTCTGCAGCACGGAACCGGTTTGGCAGAGGTCTTTTGAGTGGTCTTGAAGATTATGATACGAAAGCTGTTCGGAGACCCTACCAATCTGGTGTTAGAGCAGAAGGCCAGAAAAGGCTAATGATTCTTAGGTCTGCTTTTGTTCTCTATATTTTGGTACTTCATATTGTGGTTTTTATAAAGATATCAGTTTCAAAGCAGTAAGAAAATTTTTGTTCCCTCAGAAAGAGGGTCTTGTTTGTGTACCCAACATACAGGTATTTCTTGTGTAAATATTCCTAATCACAAAAACATGTCTTTTGAGGATACATGCAGTCACACTTTTGAAACTTTGGTTATCAATATCTTTTTAGAATATATACATGAATATCGTCGATATCTTTCTTAAATATTTAAATTAGATACATGAAAATTATGTGTACGTTTGTCTTGAAAAATGCTTTCATAATATTATAATTTTATTAGACTTTATAAATATATTGTAATAGAAAATTAGTGGTAAAAGTTGTGTTTTTGGAGACGAGCGTTGGAGGGAGCGACGGTGCTCGCACCTTCGGCCTAGGTTCGATTTTGTGATCAGACCCGGTGTCTTCCACCTCAATAATTTTAATAGGGTACGAACACGCATGCACGTTAAGTGGAAAAGTACGTTCCTGTGCTCTAGAGCCTAGAGGGCTTGGAGCCTCCGATCAACTCCTTGTGTGTGTAAAAGGATGTGCACACGTGTACGTGTGATGTGCGTCTAACTTATGCCCCTCTAAAAAAAATTATGTTTTAGAGGCCATATTGATCTCCAAAACCTATAAGGAGTAATACCTGTGTACCTATATGCTGATCGTGGATATTTTTGTTGGCCATATATCGACGTTTTCCATGTAAGGTAATGTTTGTGTTGTGTATTGGGTGGTCAAATAAGGTAATGTTTGTGTTGTCTATTTGGTGATCACGATGAAATAGACAAGATGTAGTATCTATTTCTTCTATAATCTGCACATCATCACAAAAAAACACACTATGGTAGCAACATAATCTAAAGTTCGTGTAGTCTTGTGTTGAGCATACGACCATAATAGACACACGATATAGCTCTCGTAATGAAATCAATACACACAATCTAAGTAAAACTAGAGAATTCACAAGAATTATGAAATACAAGAACGCACAAGTTCTTCCTGGAAACGATGAACACAAACTTCTACTATATTGATTATAAAAGCCTCTCCACAATTAGCCGTAGCCTGTACTATCTTCTTTCTCACTTTGGTAGAGCTACTTGCTTGCTTCATCATCCATAATGGTATGTTTATTTGGAAACTTGCTCATCTTATGCCCTTTGTCATGACCAAGGATAAAAATATCAACGGTAACTGGTTGGTTACCGAGAAATACCTGTCCGCATCAGTAAAAGAATATCAGTCTGAAAAGTTTTAAATTTTGAATTTGAATTGACGAATAGTAATTTCGGGCCGTAAGCGGCTGGGAACAGGTCAAACCGGGTAGTAATCGGATCAGTAAAAGAATATCAGTCTGAAAAGTTTTAAATTTTGAATTTGAATTGACGAATAGTAATTTCGGGCCGTAAGTGGCTGGGAACAGGTCAAACCGGGTGGTAATCGGCTGAAAACAAGCAATTTTGAGTTTAAATTTGATAATTGAAGCTGTCTGTTAATCAGTACTAGCCAGGATCTGGTGTATTTTCCGCAACCGGTTTTTGGATCCTTGGTCATGACAATTGAAACAACTAATTTGCTACCTTTTCCTATAGAAGCCATGTAAGTGTTAGTAAAACCAGCATATTTTGCCTCAGATTTTGGCGCCACCCGTGATGCCGTGGGAGTGCTAGTCAACGTGGCGGGTTGAACGTTAACTTACGAGTAGCACTGGTTGTAACTAGAGATGCAAACATATGGGATATGAATGGATAATAGTTTTATTATATTTGTTTTTATATTTTTTCGGATACGGATAGTTCGGATATGAATACGGATAATATCGAATACAAATACAGAGCGAATACGGATCAAAACGGATACGGTTACAATATTTATCGGAACATGATAACCCGTTAGATTGTACAAAAAAAATGAAACTAGTTTATTTGATCCCAACATTCATGAAGAACACGTAATGACCCAAGATTTGTATTCTTTGTTAAACTATGTTTAAAATAATAAATTATGTATTTATTTGTTTTTATGAATTTTTAGCTACTTATTTAAAATATTTTCCTATTAAGGACAACAGTGTTTGAATTTTTGAGAAAATTTAAAATCTGATAAAATCTTGAAAATAATTTTTTAAATGATAGATTATGTCAGGAACTTTCCAAAAAATTTCATAATTTTTAAAGCTAGTTTGCTAATTTTAATAATTGGAACTTGATTTGTGGATTAATTAAATTAGAAAACGGTTTTGAAATTCACAAACCTTTTTGGCCAAAAGAGTAGCCTTAACCCAGCCTACGTGCATATCTGGATATCCGGCCCATCAGTATCCGGATTATCCGAATCCACATCCGTATCCAACGAATAGTGAGCTACCAAATCCGTATCCATATATGACAAAAAAATCCATATCTGTATCCGATCCGATACTATCCGATCCAACAGAATCCGTATCCAAAAATTATCCGGATCGATCAGAAACTATCCGACACCCCTACTTGTACCTCACTAACTAGAACACCATGAAGTGTTGGTAGAACGAACAAGCTTGCCATCTTTTTCCAATCGGCCTTCAGCTTTGGTAGCTTGACACATGAGCTCAGTAATGGTGTTGTCGGAATAAAAATTGATCTTGCGACGCATTGGACGAAGCAATCCCTAAAGATACTGTGACAACCCAAATATTTCAAAATTTACATGAATTTTTTCGCAAGACTTTCTTCCTACTCACGAGTTGTTCTTCGAGTTTTTCTGGGTTTCTTATAGTCTTTGCTAGTTTGTTCAAGTTTATCCTTATGCCTGAAAACCTTTCTCCTCCTAAATTCTAGAAATTCTAAAAATCTTTGAAACCTCCCTGGGGCCAATTTCAGCCCTCACTCTAGCCAGGTCAATTCGCTTCCACCTCCCTCTTTCTCTTTGTGGGCCACAGCCAGCTTGGCCTTCGCTGTAACATCCTAAAATTTTGGCTTAAAATAATTTAACAATGTTATTTGTGCATTTTCTAAATTTTCTGAATCTTTAGAATTTTTTTTCAAATTTATTTTGTATTTTTGAATTACGTTTAATATAGATATTATTTTATTATGTGAAAAAAAATTAAATAAACTTTTGTTTAAAATATTTTATTTGAGTTCTAAAAGTATTAAAATATTTTCAAGAATTTTTATGGAATTTTCCTGATATTTTTACTACTTTATTTGAATTATTTTATTTTTCAAAAATTAATTTTATTCGAAAAGATGGGAAAATCGTAGACTAATGCATGGGCTGAAACCCATCAGGTTGGCCCAATTCTACGTGTGACCCGGTGCAGTCAACTCGGATGATTGTGGCCGTTTGTGGTTGATCGAACGATTGGGAAATGTTAGCGTAGGATCAAAACCCTAAAGTTTCTTGGCCATTGGATCTCAATCCACAGCTGAGATCATTTGTGTGTAATGGAAACCATAGGGAATCTAGCCATTGATCTCAACGGTGTGGATTATACCGCGTGTGAATGCATCGCTATCGGTGATCAAGAAATGTGGACGGACGAGAGGTGTTCTTCTTCAAGATGCCACTGGAATCCATGGTCGTCACATCTCCGTCGCCGCAACAGACTTGAGCTTCGTGTAGAGCACGGTAACCTAGGCTAATTAAGAGCCAGATCATCGCCCAAGGTTCCTCATTGCAAGCTACAGCTTTTGCCCTAGGACTCGAGGACCAAGGCCCTGGTTTTCTCCAAATCCCATCACTGTCGATTGGTCTTTGCCGTCGCCGAAGGCATCCTTGTGTTTCTCGTGTTAGGACGCACCAGATCCAGGGAACAACGTCGTCGGGAAGTGGCTGTAGCACTGTCGTGCTTGTCATCTTCTTCGTCTCTGGTGAGTGCACCGTAGCTCCATCACCGAAGTTCTTCGTCGAAGCTCGACCGTTAGATCTGACATGAGCGGACGTGATCGAGCCACGTAGACCACGTGTCCGTGTGCCACGTATCCTCACCTAGCGTAGATGTCGACCATCGCCGCCATATTCCAGCCGTCCGATCTGATATGAACAACTAGATTGTGCCACATGTTGTCATTGGGTCATACCGCGTGTCAGCGCCCCGCGTGCTTGCTCGCATCAGCGTGACGTCGCCCCGTGACATCAGCGCATGCGATGGCTGGCTCATAGTACAGTATCTTGGGTCCACGGTGGACCAGTGGGGTTGGTGGACTCAGTCCATAGACCGACCACGTGTCAACGTGAGATTTTCCTGAGTTATTTTATTAGATGCTGACATCAGTATGACATCATAAATAACTTTTTTAGTAAAAAATAATTCAAGAAATTACTGATTTTTTATTTTTCAGTATTTTTCTATTTATCAAATCTTTTGAGAGCCCGTTCCTTCTCACACGAGGTCCGATTGAGGCGATTCAAATTTCTTAAAATTTATAAAATTGTGATCTAATTAATGGTGAATTTTATTTGATTTTTAGAGTTTTTTGCACTCTATTTTAGTATTTATTTGGTATTTTCTCTCGATACGCGTAGGCGTTGAAGTGTTTGGAGTGTCCGAGGGAGAATCATTGATCCAAGACTAAGGTCCAGAACAGGAACAAGACATTTTCCAAAGCAAGTTGTGCTTTGATCATGTTAAACCTAGTTTATAAAATTTCTATGTTGATTTACATTATTGCATGTTATTTCATGTGTACAATTGTTTTTAAAATAGTTTGGGATCTAGCTATTCCACCAAATTGGATTAAATCTACTTTATCATTTGTATACCATAATTATTTGTCACCCTAGGATGGTTCATTACTAGTTGGTCGCTATTAGAAGCCAACATAGGTTGGTTAGACCGTGCCTAGTTTTGCTTAGCCATGCTATGTTAACTCATGTCTTTTGGAATATCAAAATCAGTCTTGACTAAAGGAATATAGAATATGTTTATGAGAAGATGTGTCAAGTGTTGTCACACAATGATGTTGAGTTGTGATGACACATGTTGTCTTGCAACGATGTTGACTTATTGATAGCACGTGTGTAAGATCAGGATGCCGACTAGAGGGGGGTGAATAGGCAGCTTTTAAAAATTACTCTACGAATTTCTGCAAATCAATTCACCCCTAATTACCCTTATGCCAAAACCTTAACAATAATTAATGCGGAAGCGATAAACTAAGGTTTTGACAATTAAAACCTAAATCAACTAGGCTCACTATGTGCACTAACTAATTATGTCTCTAACAATAATTGCAATTCTAAAGACAAACAATCAATCAATTTAATTCTATGAATATAAATTGCTTGAATATAAATAACGAATACAATGCAAGCACAAAAGACACGATACTTTTTACCGTGGTGTTCAGAGACTTGCCGGTCTTCCCTAATCCATATTGAGGTTAGCCCAAACACATTGGACCGGCTCCACGAATTGAGCACCCACCTCGAATCCACTAGTGGTAGCTCCTTTTCCCTTCCAGGTAGGCGAGCTCCAACCTTCACAAACTTTACCGGGGCTTCTCACAACCTCTGTTGAGAGCTCCCGCGCACGACGCTCTACGCTGTCTAGGAGGCGGCAACTTCCAAGAGTAACAAGTCAAGCGATCCTGCTTGAGCCTCACAAAGTACAACATATGTACAATGGTGATCACCAAGTGCAACACATGCACAAGGATCCCCTCAAGTGCAACACATGCACAAGAGGCTCTCAATCCCCTCCTAATTGCAACACATGCAATTAGAGCTCACTTTTAGCTCAAAAACTAAATAGGAGAGTGCAACACATGCACAACCCCTCCAAAGTGTCTCCCAACAACAACAACTACAAATGCCAACCCCAAGGCTCCTTTTATAGCCCCCATATGAAATCTAGCCGTTGGGAGGCAAAATGGGATTTTTTAGCAAAATCCGGCACTATCGCCCAACTGGGGCCGGTAGTGGCGGCCTTGACCCAACCGTCGGCAACGGCTATATTCCCAACACTACCACCCTCTAAGGACCGATAGTGGCGGCCAAAGCGGCAGTACCGCCCCTTGGAGGCGGTAGTGTCGGCCGGGCAAAAAACCCAGAGACAATCCCTTTGAAATAAAGCTAACGACCTCATTGGCGGTAGTACCCGCCAAGTCAGCAGTACTGGCTCCCATAAGTGGTACTGCCGGCCTAGCAGTATTACCGGCCTCAATGAGCGGTAGTGCAAGCCACAAGGAGAAAACCAAGTTTTTCACAAAAACTTTTCTCCAAATCATTAAAGATTTACTCTTTGAGCTATATGAGGATCAACACATGATCACAATACTATGCAAAACACATTTGCATATGTTACTCACATACTCCGAAGAATCGCATTAAGCACAACTTATTTGCAAAACACATTTACAAATAAACTAAGAACTTATGATATCAATCCTCTTAGCCACGTGATGATCAACACATGATCAAGTCAATTTGCAAAACACATTTGCAAACCCTATTCACATGCTCTAGTATCTAAACCCATAACCTCTAGTTCATTTGCAAAACATGTTTGCAAATAACAACTCCAACTTATTTGCAAAATATATTCGCAAATAAACCACGAACATTGAGATCAATCCTCTAGCCATGTAAGGATCAACATATGATCTCGACACTTTGCAAAACACATTTGCAGATAACAAATCCATTCAATATTTTGCAAAAACATATTTTGCAAACTCAAAGCACAAACACACTTAGCCTTGTGATGATCAACACATGATCAAGTCACAAGCTAAAACTCCAACGCATGAGCTCTCTATTTGCAACACATGCAAATCTCTAGCTCCATGCAAACAATCACTTAAATATCAAGTTGCATGAGCTCTCTCTCCTTTTGCAACACATGCAAAACTTAGCTCCATGCAAACAACCAAAACAAACTCAAGTGCATGAACTCTCTATTTGCAACACATGCAAAACTTAGCTCCATGCAAACAATCACTTAAACCAAATTGCTTTAGATTTCTCCTTTTGCAACACATGCAAAACTTAGCTCTAAGCAATAACCACATAAACAATATTGCATAAGCTATCTTCCTTTTGCAACACATGCAAATCCACATCTTCATGCAAAAACCAATTCAATTAAGATTCAATAAGAAGCGAGCATGAGCTTCTCCTATTTGCAACACATGCAAATCAAAGCATCATGCACAAAACAATGCATGAGCTTCACCCATTTGCAACACATGCCAAATGGTTAGCTCCATGCAAAAACCAAATAAGAGAGTAAGCTAGAGTGAACCGGATTGAGTTCATCAACACATGATGAAGCTCTAGCTAAAAGACTCAATCCCTCTTAGTAGTACGACACCTAACTAGCAACCCGGTCTCTCATCCAAGCACCGAGACCGGTAAAAGACTAGGAATACATCCTTAGCCCTAGCTAGTTATACCTTTGCCTCTAGAGATCCACTTGGAGGTTTTATTATTTCCAATCATCTTCTCTCCAGGATCAAATCTTTTTCTTCTTGTTCATCAACACATGATGAACCTTCTCTAGCCCTTCTCTTTACTTTAGGATCACCTTTTGAGGCTCATCAACACATGAAGACTTCTCGTTCCCGATTCTTTATTTTCTTGGACTCAACCTACTTCACAATTCATGGAAGATTGTTAGTCCAACAAATACGGTTGTCTCAATCGTCATTTGCACTCCATTAACACATAATGGATGCCTCCAAGATTGATTGAGCACAACCCAAATCAATTTGAATGATTAAAATTGTGTCTTGAGTACTTTGATGCAACTAATGCTTCATTATACTCAAGAACTTTTCGCTTGTCCTTAATCAATGAAGAAACACTATCAACACATGATGAAGCGTTCTTTGATTGATTGAAAGATAACCGAACTCAATTTAAACTTTATTTAAATTGATATGAGTATATATAACTACACAAGTTTCATTACTCAATTTGATGGAAAGTAACGATCCAAATATGTTTGAGTGATGGAAAAAGATCAATACATTTAGACCATCAACTATAGAACAAACTCTATTAAGTATGTGCATATAAATAATTGTACATGAAATCAATATGCACATAATCAATCTTAGATTGCATATGAGTTTATCCTATATTAGCATGAGTATATTACAACTACACAAGTTATATATACTCAAAAGATTGTTTCAAGGTCTTGATCCTTTATATTATATGACAAGAGGACATGGATCAATACAATTGAAATGTCAAGTTAAATTATCAACTCCTCCTGGATGTGTGCATTCATGTATATATAGATTTGGAAACATAATGCACATATTTAGACTAAGGCAATGGAAGAGTTCATCCTTTAACTTGAATCCTAAGTATGCATTAAGACAATAGAGTGAATATAAGTGCATACCTTGGGTTTTCTATTTTCCATCCAAATTTGAGACTAATAAGAATAAATCTCAACAGACATGTTAGTCTCACAATGATTATATTTGTCATTAAACAAAGATTAAGCATCAATCTAAAACCAATCACCAAAACTAATGGAGCTTGAACTTACAATCTCCCCCTTTTTGGTGATTGATGAAAAATCCTATATTAATTCCATATTTGGATGAAAAACAATGTATGAAGGGGTTTTGAAGATCAAAAGTCGAATAACACAATAAAATTTTCAAATTTTGCAACTCCCCCTCTTGCATTAAAATAAAACTCCCTCTTTTTGGCAAATAGAATAATTCAACATAATAGAGAAAATTTAACCAATAAGCTCTCATACCACTTATACAAATTATCTTTCCTAATCAATACATCCAAGCTCTTATACCTTTGATAAACTCTCAGAACATTTCAAGCACTCACAAATTTCTCCCTCTTATTTTCAATTTTCTTCCAAATGAGGGAATTTAGCTCATAACTCCCCCTTTTGGCATTAAACACCAAAAATAAAAAATCAATCCAAAAGGAGGTCATTTGGGTATCAAAATACCACATGTAAACATCGAGAGCTAAGTGAAAAAGCATCACTTGGAAGATCGAGAGTCAAATGAAAATGAAAATTTACCACATGTAAATGAAAGAGTACAAAGCTTGGCAGGGGAAGTAATCGGATTTAGGTCATAAAAGAATTTGAAATAGAGTCATATGACCTTTGCAAGGAATTTTGGTTTTAGAGAGTTAAAAGCTTGTTTTAATTCAAAACCAATATTTTTGCAAAGTTTTGAAATATGGCCTAAAAGAGTAAACCACTTGAAAAGAGGCTATATTTAGAGTTAAGCACGAAAAGGATAATTTGAAACATATTCAAATAAACTCCTCATTTTATTAGGCTTCTCAACAATGCATCATGACTTATTCGAAGAGTTCATAATTTGCCTAATAGGATTCCACCGAGGAATCCATTTAAAAAGCTTCAAATTTTCAATAAAGCACATGAAAAAAGATTTTTCACTCTTTTGAAAATGAAATTGATACCACTTGAGAAAGAAGAATTCCACTTCTAGTGATGAGAATGATTGATGCATGGCGAAGAAACTTGGCCTCCAACTTTGCCAAAATCGTCATGAAGGGAATGCATCGCTTTATGTGTTCTTGATGCCTGATTGATTTCCCTGACCTAAAGTTCATGGCCATCGAAAAGGGAAGGAAAAACCTGCTTGCTTTGGAGCTCGGGGATGCAAAGGTTCTACCTAACTGGAATACTGGTGGAGACTGGAGACCTTGGAAGGATTTTTTGAACACGTTTGTACCCGGTGACCTGAAGCCGGGCAGAGGAGACACTCTGAAGGATTTCTGCATTTGGCTACAAAATGATCTGAACTTAGGCACCTGCAACACTTTCCTGTGGCTTTTTGTTTAAAAAGAGCTAGGATATTGCCACCATTAAAAGAATGAAAAATTCAAGTTATAACAACACTATCTGCAGTTGTTTTCTCAATGACACGTGGGTCCTGCCAACGAATGGAATGGTATATCCTAAATTTAAGGGATCCAAAAATGGATAAAAATTTCTTGGAAATCACGATTTTTGACCGTATCAAGCCGGCTCGCGAGTTGAAACTGGTCGGAAAACCGGTCCAATTCAAATTAAAAAAATAAGAAAAATTAGAAAACTTTATCAATAAGTGTTAGAATTTTTGAATTTTTTGTGAGGTCCTGAGGCATTGCTAATGATTCTATAAAATTTTCAGATGATTATCAGACTTGTGTATTTTTTTAAAAAATTTGAAAATGCTACTGTCTTTGTATATGCTATTCTATTTTTTATTTTCTAGAGCACTAAATGAGGTCTAATATTTATAAAACATTTTTTGTGAGGTCCTAAGGAAATTATAATGACTCTGTAAAAGTTTTAGATGATGATTAGATTTATGTATTGTTTAAAAATCCTGACAGTGCTATTGTTTTTGTTTATGCTCTTCAGTTTTTTATTTTCTAGGGGCACTAAATGAAGTATAATATTTCTAAAAATTTTACTACATGATACTAGTGCACTATTTATGATACCATTAAAATTTTATAGCATGATCAAGCTTGTAAATTTTTATAAAAATCTGAAAGTGTCTCTGTTCCTTTTCATTAATTGTTGTTTTTGACTTTCTAGAAGTACTAAATGGATTCAAAAGAATTTGAAATGCCCCTGATGTGTTTTATAGATTAATTGGGATTTATTCAGATTTTCTACAAATTTTTTCCAAAATTTTCATGATTTTTTACCAAATTTCCTTGAGTATGCGGAAAATCGAATAAAACCAGTCGAAAATCAGTGAGGAAAGTGATGTCGCTTAGGCTATCTCCAACAACGTTCCCTAAATTTGGATCCCTATATCTCTATATACATAATTCTTCAAAAAGATTCCTTCCCTATATCTCTTCCCTCTCCAACAGCATTCCCCAAATCCTACTCTCTATTTTCTCCCTCCTATATTATAATGATATTTTATAACCACCATATGAGCAATGTTTATTTTTTAGGCAGGAAAAACCAACATTGAAAGTCAAATAGAGCGGAATTCTACATTTCTACTGCCAGGCAGCCATTTTGCTACTAGCTCGAGCCAAGGATGTTCTCTAGGCAAGAGCATGCAACTTTCTTAAACACTTGTCAGGCACATACAAGAAATCATGTCCTTAAAAAAATAGTTCCTAACTTACTGAAATCTATCATCCTGAATAGAACATGTTATCCAATTGCGAATTGGGATCGCAAGGGAATACTCACTATCAATGTAGGAATGCAAAATTCTCATTTACAATCATCTCATGCGCCAATTGGAACTGAGACATTGTATGCAATACTAGCTATTGGCTGTCGCAATCTTCCTGTTCTGCTTATCTAAGGTTACTTCTCTACAGTTCTACATGTCCGCCCACTGAGGTTAAATAAAAGAGCAAAGACTTATCCATAGCTGATCTCCTCAAGATATTGCAGAGCTATTGAGTATTTAGTTGTTCTTGCTTCCTTGGTTCCACTTTGTGAATTGCCAATGCTCTTGAGTACGTACGATCCTAGGCCATCATCTGAGGAAAGGAGGACAAATTAAATCATGTAAACATACTAACACAAGCAATATTAAATATAGATTTAGTTCACAGTCATGAACTAAAATAGACTAGAAATTGGCATGAAATGAAAATAGACAGTTCCATGAAATGAAAAATCCACCATATTATGAATGGAATATACTGAGCTAGGAGATAAAATGACATCCAACACACTGTAGAAATGACATAGTACATATCATCATCATATCAGCTATAAAATGCCCCAGAATCCTCAGTTGAGTTTATCCAGAACATATCTAGAATCAATCTATCTTATAGTTGCAACCCGTAAGGGGATTTTTCTAACAAATTGTTGTAACACAAATGCACACAAAAGTCATCAATATCAGCAAGATTGAAAAAATAGCACCTCTTGGAGAAGAACTCTGCGAAATCATCAACAACAACTGCAGCAGGAAAGTTGTCCAGCAGGTGAAATGCAGCAAAGTACTTTCTGATTCCCTCATCATCTTCAACAAATCTACAAGCAAAAAATACATAAACTTGAGCATAAATTATCCATCGCTGCATGAAATAGATGAGTACCATTTCAACACAATTGCAAACCTCAAACTGGGTTAAAAAAACAATGCAAATATCATAATCCAACGCATGCCCAATACCCTACATTTCAATCTATGACCTTTTTACAGATGTCAAGTCACATCCTTGAGTTCGACACCTCTTACTTGATTTGTATTCTCTGAAGCACGTTCAGTGATGGATCGACACCCTGGAAGCAAAGGAAAAGGTGTGGCTTCAGAAATCGGGAACAAACAGCATATCCAGCTTCACCATAAGCAAAATTGACAAACAAGGTCTCTCACTTGGGACAAGAAGGGGGGATTGTTCTCCAAAATCCCCTTGCTGCAGATGAACACCACCCTCGCACGGTTTATCGCGAACTGGAAAAGAAGCGAGGTCTTCCCGCTGTTCTAGCAGCAAGAAGGTGGCAAAATGGACACAGGGGACCTGCATGGAGATGCGCTTCTCGCTGTAGACGGACTCTCCGGGGACCATGTTCTTGGTGCAGAGTGCGTCCTCCTTGGACTTGAGATGAAGACGCTGTCGTGCTTGTGCGGCACCACGACCACCTTGCTCCCACCCTCTCCCGCCACGGCCGCCGCCCCTCGGCGCCCTATCTCCCCTCCCACCCCTTCCTCCTCTCCCTCCACTGTCCCCTCTCCCGAGTCCCCTCCCGCCAACGCTGCGGCCTCCACCATCGCCTCTCCCTCCTCTCCCGCCGTGCCCTGCAGGAAGCAAAACATCAGCAGGTGAGATTGAATGGGGAACAAGAAGGAGATGGCGACGTGTAGGTTAGGATTTCGGTTGCATGCCTCGTGGTGGACTCATGGCGTGGACTCGACGATGTGCTTGTGCCCCCTGCCGCCGCCGAAGGAACAGGTTTAGGGTTTGTACCCATCGATGGAGCAGCGGGACAGAGCGCCGGAGCAGCCTCCTCGACGGCACGGCACGCAGCGGCGGAACGGCCTCCTCGTAGGTCCTTGCGAGCGCGGGACGGAGCAGCCGTTGCCCTTTGAGCGATGGGGAACACGATGGGGAAGCCTGAGATTTTGGTAACCTCTCTCTTCTCCTCAAAAATAGAGAATGGGATCGGTAATCTGTTGGAGCTCGCTTTTAGTGGTACTATAGCACACATTCTCTATTTTTTAGGTAAAAGAGTGGCTATAGGTAATCTGTTGGAGATGCTTAGTTTGGCGATTTACAACAAAAAAAACCGGTCGAAATCGGTGAAAATCGCTAAAAAATCAGTCGATTTTTGATTTTTTTTTGCCACTTTTGACCGCCTATTCAAAAATATTGACTTCGAACATGTTCGGTTCTGACCGATTTTCCACCGGTTTTTGCTGATTTTCGACCGGTGGAAAATCGGTCGAAAATGGAAATTCGATATTGTGAACCTGCTTCAGTCCACTCAGAGTTATCTCGTTCACTATTGGAATCGCACCTGGTGTCTTGGAGTTGGAGGAAGGAATAAAGACTATTGAGTCCTTCCTTGCGCAGCAAAAACCATTTGAGTTGCCTCACCTCACCTGTCGTAGAAATCAATGCAGGGCGGCTTTCGCGCTGTATGATGGAGCCCGAGTTTGAATCAAAAGGCTACGGAATTCCTGAGCTTGCTGGAGGAACCCCCGTAAGATGATGATGTAACCTGACCCGTGGAACCTGAGAATGGATCTCTGAAGGATGGGCAGAGAAATCTGGCGCGTCCTCAGAACGTGAATAGACACAACCTTGCCATGGTTTAACAATCCACACTTCTTTCCTGTTGCTAGGCAGCTAGATCTGTTGACCTTCTTCCCTGATGCGAGGCGGCTGGATGTCTTGGGTTTTTTCTGGTCATCTTCCAAATCACTCCAAGAAAGCTTGCCAGAAGAAGCCAAAGGCGGGGAGGGTGTGTTGTCACCGTGACTGGAGCAGTCGGCGTCAAGCGGGGTCGGGCGAGGGAAGGTGTGTGGTCGCCGTGACCGGAGCAGTCAGCGGCAAGCGGGATTGGCGGTGATTTCTTTGGTCGCCACAGCCAGAGCGGCTCGCAGCATTTCCATCTTTCGCGAGGCCTTGCAAGTCAAACCTAGCTTTTTAGTGTCAAATAAACTCCATTTCAACACGTTGGATGGAATTAGCGGTACTATTACCGGCAATAAAGCATTCCTTGTTTTCTACCAAGTAGCAAAACTCTTGCAGCAGGCGGTAATTTCCTTCTCCCTTGGTATATAGGGAAAATTGAAGAAACAATGAGACAAGAAAGGTTGATTACGATAACCACAACAGCAAAACTCGAGTGTGGCAGCAGTATGTTGTCTAGGCCGCCGCCAGACGACGCCCACAGGCACATGGTTAACAGTTGAGACTTAAATCACAGATATGTACCACCACAAATTATAGGTTGACACTAAATAGGCAATGTCGATAATCCAATTTCAACACAACAGGGCATATTGAACACAATGAATGATCAAATTACATGTAAACTCAGAATATTTTGATGATGCCCTACACAACCAATTTCAATTATGGCTCCAAATAATGCAAATTGGATTGCCAAACCTATTTCTCAATAGCTATACAATTACATTGGCATTCCATTCTAAAACAAATGTGAGAAAAGAAAAACTAGCATTCCTCATGATAACTCAGGCTTTTTTTTTTAGCATTTCACAGCAAGCACCGGCAGCAACACAGCTCTCAGTTCAGCAAACCCAAACTTGGGGCATTTCCAAAAATTCCCACTGCAATGATTAAAGCTGTCATTATAGCTGCAGTTATGTATCAAAAGGACAATTTTCTTCAAAAGCACAAAAAGCACAATTTATCAGGGTTCAAAAAATCGGACGGTTTTTGCCAAAAGCCAGAAGAATGATCAGTCCCAGTTTTATAAAGCGGGCCGGTTCAGGGCCTAATTGACACTATCATCCCCATATTTTGCAGAATAGATGTACTTTTACCTGTTAGACATAATCCAAATATCAATTCTTGAGAAAATCAAGTTTGAAATTTGGAAAATAAAAAGGGAAATCAACTAAAAAGTGTTTCGCGCGCGATACACAAGGGAAATAACCATTTTAGATCATGATGCCTAGGCACCATGGTGTCCTAGGTGTGTGCGTATGTGTAGGAAAAGGAAATTGTTCCATACTCCTAGGAGTACGTACCCCCACTTGTCATATACCGCTTAAACAAGAAAACTATACCCCTTTATCTTTTTGAGAATGCTCTAATAATGATTATAAAATACTTCAGAGTGAGTTCCATGAAAAATGTCATCAAAGTCCACTTATATAGCATAATTTGTGTATATACTATTATATATGAAAAAGGGTATATAACAAAAATAAAGAGTTCCGATGAAATTTTTTCCAACCATGTCGCATTGGAGTATCTTAGAATCAGTATTTATGTATATCGAAAGTGATAAAAGAGTATAATATATTCGTTTAAGTGATTTATTGGAGGTGGGAGTATGTACTCACAGTGGTACGGAAAAGGCTTCCTATATGGAACCATTTTCCTATATATATATATATATATATATATATATATATATATATATATATATATGAATGTATACACACACATACACACACACATACACACATACATGTATGCATAGGAAAATGGTTCCATACTACTATGAGCACGTACTCCCATCTTGCATATACTGCTTAAAAAAAATTATACCTCTTTTATCTTTTAAGCATACTCTAATAATGATTATAAGATACTCCAAAGTGAATGCTATGAAAAATTTCTTCAGAATCCACTTTTTATAGCATAATTTGCATATATACCCATTTTAAATATGAAAAAAGATATATAGCAAAAATAAAGGACTTCAATGAAAATTTTCAACCATGTCACATTAGAGTACCTTATAATTAGTATTTAAGTATATCAAAAGTGATAAAGAAGTATAACACATTCGTTTAAGTAGTATATTGGAAGTGGGAATGCGTACTCCCGAGAGTACATAAAAGCTTCATATATACACACACACTTCCTATATAGGAAAAATACATTCTACTCCTAGGAGTAGTTACTCCCACCTCTGAAATACCACATAAACAAACTTGAAATACACATTTATCATTTTGGGTACAATCATATACTAATTATAAGATATTCTAATGTGAACCATAGAAAAAATTGGAAGCGAGTACATGGTTTTTAGCTTATTTTGCAAATAACTTCATATATGCACATAAAAGGGAGTATGTCTAAAATATATATACATACCACCTATGAAAAAATGTAAATACCACCTAGCTAATCTTACATATTCGTATACTACACGCACATACCCTCCGTTGCGCGAGATACTCCCTACGTTGTAAGATACGACACAGAGAATAACTACTCCCGGGAATAGAAAAGAGGCTTACATGTACACGTGTATATATATACGTGCATATATAGGCTTCCTATATATATACATATATATATATATAACTGTTCTAGAACCCTGGATGTACCGTGACCTTTCAAAAAACTACAAACCGTACTTTAGAATGCATTTTAGTGCAAAAGAAAAACAAATCTAACTGGAAGAAAGGATAATCAGCAAAAGAGCTAACAAATGCACATCATGAAATGAGCACAAACTTAACTGCAGTATGTCAACCATGCTGTAAATTATGTGCTGAGGTAGGCACATAAATCAATACTCTGGTTCCAAAAACATTATATGCAACCTAATTAACATGTTATGTTATCCATGATCAGATCTGTCATCGTATTCAAGAAGACTTCAAATGATACATGTTTATCATAGATGGTTTTAAAAAAAACCAAAGAAATCAGACGATGAGGCAGAGTAGATAGGGCCTAAAAATCAGAGTCCAGCAAGGCCTGGAATTCCACAAATGTGCCAACTCAAGCTAGGAGCCTACAAGACAGGAGCAGGTCCCAGACAGTATTTGCAGCGACATTTTCATTTCCTGTTGAAAAACCAGCCATGACTGATACGGATGGGGCATACCAGTCATTGGATGGTTTCCAGTGGTTTTTTGGTTAACAGTTTTCTTTCCACTTTCCTCATTTTCTTCCTAAACCTTTCACAGTCCTAAATATCAAATTTTAGAAGCTATCCGGCTGAAACTGGACATTAGCTTAATACATTTCTGTATTTGGTGTTTCTTCATTTTCATTTTCACATGACAAAATACTTAAAATTAATGTACCCCAATTTAGGAGGCATTTGGTTTGATCATTTCACTGTATAATCCGATCACATTGTAAGTTGATTACATTATTTAGCATTTGGTTCAAGTGGACCGGAATCGGGTACCATGGATTGTGATAATGGTCTAGTACAAAGCCGATTACCCTCCACATCTGGTGTACTAGGAATGCGATATAGAAAAAAAAACGCCCCTCGCAATTCCTCTTCCATGGTGGCTTGAGGAAGCTTCCTCAACAGCAGCCGGCAGCATGACCTTGGTGATCCTATACCACACTGGCTCCCTTCGCGATCCCCTCTTCCTCCTTGGTGGCGGCGCAGCTTTGGTGTTCCTGGACAGGCACCCCTCACAACCGGCAGGATCTTCCTTGGCTGTAGCGCGCTCTTGATGGCCCTGGAATGTTGCAATCACCTCCGGATATGGAACCAATCATACACTGCACCCACCCCACCCAAGTCAAAATCAAGCTGGTTCTTCGGTTTTGTTGATAGCAGGTTAGTGTTTCGTAGATATGGATTTCAATTGGTGTTTTGTAGATGTGGTTTCATGTTCCATGCTTTTCATGTTGGATCATCAAAGATGGGTAAAGCAGAAATTGTTTTTGCTAGTCAACTACAAACCAAACATTGTACTGACATCCATTACAGTTTCCTTGTGCTACTAAACAAATTAGGTAATAATCTATTACACCACTGAATCCCCTTAATATATGAAAAATTCATATGATTTTTGCAAGAATTTCCCAACATCCTGAGTGGATAGTTGACATGTTTATCTATTAAAGGGCGAATCCAAAGAAATGCTGACAGGAGCATCAGACACCACAACTAGAGCACCACATTTTATGATTGAACTGGAAAATGAGAGACGCTTTTGCTGGCAGATGGAATTTCACAATAACACTAGCACAGGAAGGTATTTTTACACTAACCATTAGTCTCCTCTCTGCTGAAATAATTCACTTCTGGTAACCCTTATCTTGGCTGATTGCACCTCTGATTCAACATCATTAACAACTCCACGGCATTTTGGGAATCCACAGTAACAAGGAAGTCGTTGATCACTCGAAACAAACCTGAATAAAACATCCACATCAGTACATCACATTGGTAAACTACAGTGTTGAAAGGTCAAAAGTAATATGATATTCCAATCTGACCTATAATCGTAAGCCAACTCTTCCCATGGATTTATATCCCGCTTTGCAAAAATGATGATATGCTCATCCCCAAGAACACTTATGACACGCGAATAACAATTAGGCTGCAATGATGAAGAATTGTTATGAAAACTGGCTTGCAAAAATGCATCTTTGCACACAACATAGGCGTGCATTTTTGGTATTCTTCTAACAATTAAGAATTTAATATAAACATTAAGATGTAATGAAGTACCATAAAAACAAACTATAAGTGCCAAAATTAAAAATGGCAAAGAAAAGACTAGAGAAGGGAATGAAAGCTATATGATGAAACCCTTACATCAAACAAATTACTCATGCCAGCTGAGAGCTACTATTCGCATGAATGGCATATAACAGTAACAGAGTACATTGATATGTTTTTATTAATAGTAACACCTTTGAATCTTTAGAATGAACCGTTTGACCTTTAATAAGCTCATAGAAGATAAGGCCAACCTACTATATGTTGCCAAGGACAACTGTTGCCTTTTCTTTCCAGAAAAATACAAATATTTCACAACTCGTTGTGAATAATTATTATTTGCTTTGTAAGAGCCATCCTCAGCTCAAGCGCATTAACTTCCTTTTTTCCCTGTTGCTTTCTCATTTCGGAGAAAGAATGTTAAATATGGCCAGTATTGGCGCAGCACATGGTCATCGTGAGTCTTGCGAAAATATTTTTGTCCTATTATCCATATGTGAAATATAGAGTGGCAGAGGATTGGAGGAAGCAGCAAACCAAGGTCATACAACAACTATTGAAAAAATAATGTGGTTGTCAGCACATAGAGCTGCTAACAAAAACTGGAAAGCATCGGCATAATGTACGTATATTGTCTCACCTCGCACGAGTGATTGATCAAATGGGCTATGCTACCTGCCCTTGTAGCATCTATAACACGCTCATCATCTATCCTGAACATATATGTCCCAGCACCCTGCATGAGTTACTCTGAATAGTTAACAAATGCAATTAACATTGAAGTACAGCATGTTTATCAGAACTGGCTAGACCATAGACTGAGCCAAGGTTTCGAGTCAGTGGGTCACCAGCTCCACCACGTCTTTTTAATATAAAAAAATAAAAATAATTCTAACATTGAGTTGTGTTATACGAACGTACAGAACATAAAAGCAATGGCTGTCAGCTTCAAAAGATTTCCTGTTATGTCATATGATTATCGGTAAAAAATGGTATATACGAATCAAACAAGCATACAAAATCCACAGCCCAATTAGTATGTCCAAGCTACGCGCAACTGGGTTTATTAGCCATACAAACACAACCGAGTATCATGGCTGCTTGGATAGCAAGTTTCAATGTCATGTTGCCTTGCTGACTGGCTGCGTTCATGCAGGCACAACAAGCCACACACTGCCACACAGCTAGCTGTGACAACGGGGAGCTGCTCTGGTGATGCCCTGTGTAGGTGCAGCGAAGTAGAAGCTCATGCACTAGCAAGTGTTTAAGTATGTGAAGATGGTTGATGAGGGTTGAACTCCAAAAACAAATCAAGATCAAGTGGGCAGCACCCACACATCTCAATGAACAAGAACCGAGTTCAGCCGCAAAAGCACCAGATTTGGCTTGAATCCTATAACTCTTAATGGAGAGCAAACTGGCAGCAGTGCACATAAGATTGCCTCAGGACTTAAAAGAATATGGGGTCTTTTCAACTTTGTCCTGATCAAGCAAAACCCATCCTGTTTTTGAAAACCTGCCCTGGTCAACCAGACTTTTCCAGGTCAACGACCTTTCAGGCTATTAGTAATTGCCCATCAAGCCTAAGGTCATGGCCTCACGGGCCCATCTTTTTCCAGTCCAGCTGAGGCTATATAGTGAGCTATCATCTATGTAACTGACCACAGACAGGACAGGAAAACAACTTCGGCTCGTATTTGATAGCAAGACAGCTCATTTAACATCTGGTTTTGCAACATCATCAGATTTATCAATAAAATTGAGGAAAGAAAAGTGAGGGGAGCACCAATGAAATAGGGGTTCTGTTAGCTGTCCATCAACATATTCGAAAATAGTACAGTGCAAGTTCATGCCCCTCTAATCCAACAGTGTAATATCAAGTAGCTCTTCAAGACCAATACACGGACCACTCATAAAGTGGCAGCCAAATGTTAATGGCATCAGTTCTATTGAGCAACCATTTACTATTTTACTTTGTTGAGGGTAACAATTAAATATGACATCAGGTGCAATAGAATGTGCACCATGTCAATGATCCTTGATTAATTGCCGATTTCCTTAAAGAAAAAATCCAAGTCATAAAGACAACTGTGACAACCACAAGCCCTCTCCCTCAGAGCTTCATTTTCTCTGCTTTCCACCTTGACATTGAACTTTATTATTACAGATTGAGGGCCACAGTTACTTCCTTCACTATTTTTTTATAATTATTTAGCTAATGATTTCAAAATGTTCTTAAGCTATCTTCAATTGATTGGACTATATCCCAACTTTTTGCAAAGCATGAGTTTGGAAAACTGGAGTTTGGTTAGTTCCTAGCCCTTGGCTGGTACAACTTAGGAAAATGTTACCCTGAGAATCAACTACTCTATCAATTTCAGCCAGAACTCACTAACAATCGGCCAATCACCATACTTTTTACATCGTTTTTTTATTTATGAAAATATTTCTCAGTTAAGAATTTTAATTTTCGTAACCTACCAATCAGTGATCTATCCCTTTACTTATTTATAGCTGAGTACAAATAGAACTGAGCCATTGTATCTCGCATAAACCACTCAGGAACCACCATATCATTCACCAAAGTTGCACCCACCACACACCATTGAAGCAATATGGCATTCACATCTCTTAGTTTGAGCATAAAATCCCCAAAAGCAATGTTTTAATAATATGAGCTTGGCGTTGAATGAAGCAAAACAAAAAAAACATCCAGGCAATTAACACTCCAAACATATAGTATGATCATGTCTTCTGCTACTTGAACATGAAACTCATACACAGCCCTTATTTTTCCTTTTTATACTATCGCAAACTTTATAGTTAACAAGATTATGTCCATTTTGTTTAATTTTCTATTGATGACTAACTGGCCCAACATTTGCACAGGCTGTTCACTAGCAATCATGAACACTAACTTAGCAGTGATGGTCAACCTTGTCCTATACTTGGTTTGACCAGCTAGGCAACTACTAGTAGAAAATGACTGCAAAAATAAAGATCAGTAAAATTGACCAATCTACTGTGCATAGTAATCCTTTCGCACATCAACCAGTAAACTTATCATAAATTAAACAATGCCTTCCCATATAACCAAAAGATCATGATAAAAACAATCTTATTTAAAGCTGCCAAATTTAGTTATGCACATTGGTATATCGATGATTCTGTGCAACAAAAAAAATGAATTAAATTCTAAACAGAAACTTACCACTAAAGAGTTGTATATACGCCGCTCTCTAATGTCTGATATTGGTGGCCTAACGAGCTCCCCTATGTATTCAATCATCTGAACAAATAGATAAAAAATACAGAAAATTAGCTCATTATCATCGCACATGTGTAATTTTAGCAAAATAACATCAATCATGTGAGCAACTGATAGGGAAAATTAGCTCAGCAGCATCGCAAATGTGCAAATTTAGTAAAATAACATCACAATAGTTCTTGACTACCCAATGACGTTAAAAGTGGCAGAAATCCTGCAAAATAGCATCACCATTAGTTTCTCATCAGTTGGAAGGGGCAAGACACATTTTTGCCCATGTCCTCTCTCCAATCTCTACCAGGAGCCAACCTCCGGTGTCATCCAGCTATAGCCATGGACCAGCAGACGGTAGTCAACTGCCACAAGCCATCAAGGTTGCTAGCATTACCCGACTCATCTTCTCTACAGTAACAGCAGCGGCATTTCTCTCTTTAAAAATAGTATCTTGCCAGAGTGTTACAGCCATTATAAACTAACAGAAGAACTAATGGCAATGCTATTTTGCACCTTTTGCTGTTTGCCATACCATTGGGCAGTCAAGGATAATTGCAGTTTTAGTCCTCTAAATTTGCTCCATTGGGATGTTACTGAAAATCTTCCCTACAAATGAATCCAATCCAACATTCCAACTCCTTTCCAAAAGCAATACTCCCTCCGTTCTTTTTTAGATGCCGTTTTAGAATGCATGTAGTCAAACTTTTAAAACTTTGGCGCTAATATACAAGAAAGTATTTGGTTTTGTTATCTGGAAATGATATTACTATATTTGACATAAAAATATTTTAATATTATTATTTTAATAATTTTACTGACATATAATCAGAAAAAATAATAATGGTCAAAGGTATGTATTGAGACCGTGTCTGTCCAGAATGACAAGTACAAAAGAACGAAGGTAGTATAATCTTTATAAGGAAAAGGTTGCAGAACATACCATATCTCCTGCCTTGTGTGCAACCTTTGCGAAGACACCAAATCCATGAATTCTTGATTTTCCTGCAAAAAAAAATATATCTGTCAATAAGCCACAATTCGCATATATCAGTCTTCCAAAATCAGCATATCAATCAAAAATTAGAGCACCAAAGTTCTGATATGCCTATCCAAGAGTGATACTGATCACATCATCAAAATTCATAAGAGAATAAATGCCCAGTTCTGGGGTTCTGAGAATCAGTAATATTCAAATCCTATTCCAATCCAAATTATCAGAATACCAAGTTAATACTAAGTTCCAGCTGTAATCTATCCACTGGCATGTCTCTTTTGTAATGCTCATGCCAAAATCTGGTACACTTTTCTATCTGACAAATTTATATCAACATCCTATTCAATTTATCTATAGATTACACTGTTACTGAAAAAGGGTCCATCCAACATCAATATCAGAATGAACATAACAGCATAAATGATGAAGCAGGCAGTCAGCAATTGATTAATACTATAGAACAAAGATTATGTGAAGTAACGACAGTGTATGAAACAAACACCAAGCGATTAAGACCACAAAAAGAATATTATCTTACACTTTCCTCAAAAATATATTTTTCTTCGATAAGCTATAAAGACTCTTATCTTCTGCAGATCATGCTACGGAGATGTTATTGGATCAAAGATAATGAAACTCACCGAAAGCTAGTCTCCTCCTGAATGTAGCCTTCATACTTTTATATTTTTCAACCATAGAAGACACATTAACAACAGCTTCTTGCTGTGCAGCATCAGAAGAGCCAACTGACTGAATTGGTTCACTGCTAGTATCACAGCCTAGTCTATTTTGGCAGTAGCCACTAACAATATAAGGCCTATTCTCTACATACAAACGTTTTACAGAAGCAGTAGCCATAACTTGAGGTTGCTTTTGGCCTCTTCTCCCACGGAAATTATAGGGCTCTGACACAGGAAACAAGTAAATGGAGATATGAAACAGGATTGAGAACAGAACTTGAAAGGTAATCAAAAGAATAGGAAATTTTCTACTAAAAATTTAAAGTAAAAAAATATGACATTCCCATAACTAAGTAGCTCCATCCCATAAGAGGATTCACCTTCAAACCCAAACAGAAACAATAATCTGACTGACAAACCCAAATAAGAAAAAACTAAACAGGAGAGCCATATTACGTAATCCATATCGTGGTTAAGGTGATTTTTTTAATACAGTACCGAATTTAATGTGCAGCAAATTTTGAAAAACTTGCCATCAAATAAACATTGCTTATTCTCTTACCAGTCCTTGCACAACCAGAGGATGGAGACACATTCGTCTGAACTACCTGAGTGGGCTCAGCAAGGTCACTTTCAAGAGAAGGACGCTCAGTTGATGGTTGTCTGTGCTTTTTGCAGTATGAGAGTAGACGAATACATGGGTCCTCATCCTCATCAAGCAACATGAGGTGGATTTTGTCATCATCTTCAAGCTAAAATTAACATAATAGATCCACATAGTGGAATAGGTATTAATGAAGGAACAAAATTAGTCCCAAGAAGGTAATATGCCACAACATAAAAATCAGCATTCAGCAATGTACCTCGACACAAAGATCAGCAGCACGTGCACAAAGAGGGTGATATGCAACACGACAGGTCGGATGAGAGCACTACATTGATGCAACGAGAAGAGTCATAATGTGTTATAATCATCCTAACACAAGCTTAAAAAGTTCCTATAGTACCTGTATGCAAGCTCCATAAGCGACTCCACAAATGCTGCATAGAAGTTTCCAACGGCCCTGGATAGACAACTTAAAATTGATGATGTTTCTACAGAAATGCTATGTTCCCAATAAGTTCGCACAAAAATCAAAAGGAAAAGGGAACAACAAAATACCTTATTGATTCTGCTTAACCCATCGATTGGTTCCATTCTCTTTACATCTTTTAAGCAAGTTTCTGCAACAGATTTAAGATTAAGAGAACTAAAAGCATGTCATGACATAAGATCTATGGATCAATTAAGTGATTATACCAGGAATCCATATAGCACATGCAAGATGAGCCCAACGGCCATCTGTTGTAGGTTTCATTGCACCACCTAAATAAAGAGATTATATCTCATAAGTATAGCTTCCTTTTGCAAGAAAGAGCAATACAATTCCATACCTGTGACTGGGCATATACAGCATCGTGGGGACACGCGAGGTGCCCCAGGTCGACACAGGTTGCAAAGCCAAAGTACTCCATCCAATGGTTCCAGTTCACCATAGCATCTTGCATGAACCTGCAATCATGTTTAAGGAATTTGTAAACACTTACACATATGACAATCTTCATGGAGCTGGCAATGAAAGCCTGCATACCATCATACGGCACCTATCGCATTGCAAGAACAAATTGTCCTCATACTCCTGGAAGGCAAAAGAGTTTAAATAACTTTCAGTTTGATTGCTTACCTATTGAATAAATTGCATGAGAAAAGGATAAGGGATTAATGGTCATTTACCTCATCCATATCACAAACACTGCAATAATCTAGATCTTTCCAATTAACATGTACAGCTCTATAACCAGGAAGGGTATCCCCACCATTCTCAAAGTATTTCAAACATAACCTTGCATTGGGCAACTCCTAACAAATATACAATTGAATTTGAAGTTTACAAAGGTAAAGTATGAAATGCACTATCTAAACCATAGGAAATACAGTGTAAAGTCAAGACAAGAATGCAAAAGCCTTGATAAAGAATGCCATTAATGCATGGCTTGAATGATTACCATTTTTAATATTACTTAAAAACATGCACATACACAATACATATCAATGTTTTCCAAAAGAAAATAACATAGCAGCAAACTGTTTTTCTGGAAGATGCCATACAATGGTGGTAAAGTGAGCACAACAGTGCTATATTTACAAAAAGAAAAATATTACTCAATTAGTCAATCTTAAAGATAAACAACCACCATATAAAAGCCAATGTCCTGTCAAAATTCTAAGGTAACATCAAAGCACAAAAGTCAATTAGCCAATATAATGATTTCATGCCAACTTCACCCTCAGTTAAACATGGTAAACCAAAATTTTCTTTTATCCTTGTTTTGCCTATGCAAGAATACACAGGTATGCAACAACTTGTTTGCCCTTTCTTCCTCACTAGCATAATGAGCCGCATGAACAAAACATGGATTTGCAATAAATGGCTCATGGCACCTTCTCCACTATATTGTCTATCCGAAACAATGACAAGCATCACTAAAGTCCGAAACTTCAAAATAAATAGAATACATTGCAGACTAAAATGGTGCAGGGACCTATTTTTGAACCAATTGTCCTCAAACAAATTTCAAATAGAAGTTTGACAGAAGGAGTGTACAGTCATCAGCCAATAATGCATTCATAAAAACAGAGAAACTTTCAGTCTGCGACAAATTCAGTACAGAAATATGGGTGGACAGAAACAACTAAACTTGACCTGAAATACTAATGACAAAAGGCTTTAGACAATAATTACAGATATAGGAATGATTATGAAAAAGAAAAACATATAAAAAATAAATAGAAGTACAAAATGCATGGGTTAAAGATATTGATCGTCTAGCACCAATGCACTGCCCAAAAAAAGTAATAATGATAAATGAAATATGAAAAACTTGAACAGATATTTGTTTGAAAACCTGAATAAGCTGCCTTATTTGTGGATTTGAAAAGCCAAACATGTAGGAACCAGATCTCTGACAAACATTTCCTTCCAATTCGGAGGCAACATTGCACTGTTTTTCCTTTATTCTGCAGTATATCTCCTTCCAACATGCATTTGGAGTAGAGGCATCAATCTGATCATCAGTAGACATCATGTTAGGAAAATGTACAGATTTTGAACTACAAAATTTGTCAAAATGCTCCTATATCCAAGGCACATAAACAGAGTTTGCTGACTATCCCCAAAATGCACTCTTTTTCCGTGAACTATGCAGTTATCATTCATAGCAATAAGTAACTTGACTGGTTTGAAAAGGAAATAAGTAATACTGAATTGACTGACAGACTTGGATAATGCTGCACATGTACCACAAATTGGAATTACAAAATAGAAAAGTTTCTACCAGAAGAATAAATGGATAATATCAAAGACAGAAGTACCTGAAATATAAGGCTTGCTACAGAAATTTAACTTGATTTTCAGAGTGAAGCTAACAAAATGTTACACAATGAATGCATAAACTATTGTTTAAGCTCATGCACCAAGATGATTTGTATGCATCTTCATCTTCATTTTGAATGCATAAACCCATTGTGGCATGATGTACACAAGTACTATAATGAGAAGTGCACATTCAAATGAAGTACCTCAACTGCACTCAATGAGTTAAAATTGAAAGGTACAGTTGATAAGCAATTCAGAGCACAAATTATTGTTCAAGTATTCCAAGGTGATGTACCACTAATGACAAAGCATTAGAAAAGGTTCTATATGCCACTCTGGATGTAAAGATAACTGATACTAGACATAAAAGCAAATCAACTCATCTAATGATCATTTTCATGCCTATTCCTAGAATAATACAATATGTGGATAAAAAAGATGATAACAGTCAAACGAGAAGATGATGCAGCCAGGAATAACAGGACACTGTTGAGTAGCTAGATAGTGGAGCTCAAGGTCCATTTAATCATAATTCACAATGTCACCTTAAAAACTTAACATCAGAATTGAAGCACCACCTTCTAGTAAAGCATGCATTCAATCACGCCATATGCATTGTGAAACTAAGTTCTAGAGATTTCTTTACAATGGTAAAAATAAACTGTATCAAATGAGACAGACAGTAATCTTAATTGTGACAACACAATTAGGTTGCTAAGAAGATGAATTGCCAACAGCATCAGTCAAAGTTATTAAGTTGGTAAGTCGAGTCGAGTCGTCAAGGGACTGACTTGCCGACTTCGTCGACTACTTGTCGACTTGCCAGCAAACCACCCTTGGACGATAGCAAATTAAACAGAGCATGAAATAAACAGTACTTGAATAAATTTAGAGCATGTTACCTCATCTTCTACTACAACAGAACGGAGCACCTGCTACCACCACATCTACTACTCTGCTATTATACTACTAGTAATAGTACTTGCTGCTGCTGCTGCTACTAGTCTAGTAGTACTACATTAGTATTTAGTACATTACTACTTGCTGGCCACTGCCACTACTTGATCTACGAGAGGTTGAGAGAATTAGAGAACAGAGCAGATCAGCATTCAGCAAAACAGGGCAGCAAAGCGGAGAGATGGGAGCTCAGGAGAAAAAGGATCTAAGGTGAACGGATGAAGGAAGGAGACGAATCCGGAGGCCAAGGCAACGCTTGCACACGGCAGCCTGAGCCAGGGGAAAAGGCGACAGGTGCTATGAGATGGACAGAAGGGAGGGAACCAACAGGGTGGAGGCAAGAACCAGCAGCGGCTGCTTGCTAGTTGCTAGGGTTTGTGTACCAAGACCCTTTATCCTCTTCAATTTTCAACCTGATGCTAAGCCAACTCAAATCACACACCAAGTCACGGAAAAAGCGAGCCAAGTTACGCGTCCTCTCCCACTCACCCACAAGTCACCTGACTTGCCTCTCCAAGTCGATGACTAGTCGACCAGTCGATAGCAAGTCGGTCAACTTCCTCAACTAGTCGAGTCGATGGCTCCAGTTGAGCGCCGCCAGCCGACTGGACAATTAGTCGACGACTTAATAACAATGGCATCAGTACTTCCAATAATAACAACCAAGCCTTTTGTCCCAAACATATTGGGGTAGGCGTCATCAGTACTTTCAGCTTTAGGATATTTAATCCCTAAATGTCAATGCAGCACAAACATTTCATGATACGCTAGATTCTGAAGATTCAACCAAAAAAACATCTTATTTTCAAAAGTATCAACAAAAGGTCAAAAACAACATCAGTACTACAGCAAAACTGTTAATCTGCTTACCTGCACTCCATCTTCTGAGATCACCCTAAACAAGGGCCGCGCTTTTATATCTGAATTTCTCAGTACTTCCATTTTGTAAGATGTTGCTAAATGTGGATCTGTAACAATATTATAATGTATTAGACTGCACATACTCTAATGAGAGTATACTGAATTTCAAAATGGAACACAATTTCGCACAAGAGACAAAAGTATGAAACTGAACAACTACCTTTTACTGATGTAAATTTCCTGAAAGCAGTATACCCTTCAGGCCATATATGCTTTTTGCTATGGAAATGGTCTGAATCAGATACTATCCTACCTGTAAAAAACACTCACAGTAGTTTGTTATACGATAGAGGAAGGATTAAGCAAATAAATACACTAGAATCAAGAGTATTAACATGCAAAGCTTAGGCAGAACCAGGAAAAGCGCTCAGCAAGTGTTGTACATCGAAGCAAACAAAATTATCTACAAGTTCAATGTGACAAATAAGAGCTCTAGATAAGCTTTTAGCCAACTAAGTTTTTTCCCAGAATGATGGCTGTGTGAAGAAAAACCTTTTATTCCTACACCAAATACAACCCAACTGCGTGTTGTTGGTTTGAATTTTGTAACTATAAAGTTGGAAATTTGACAATAATGTATATTAAAAATGAAGTAGAAAGTGAATGACCATAATAAGTCATATTATTTCAATCTAGTAGCTGCAAGTATATCTCTTAACCTGTAAGAAGTAAATCTAAGGAATAAGAAGTACATAAAAAAAGGTGCCAGTCAAAATAAACTAAAATGGGAATCAGTTATGAATTTTCAATTTCAAGGGTTCTGGGCTGGGACAATAAACTAAAGCAGATCGAGGATACATCTTTTAAAGGGTCCTGGATTAGGACAACTAGACAATATATGGTGACTCCTAGTGCATTCTGAACTTAACCATCATGGAATAAATACCATATCCCTGGAACAAATATGGTAGCCACTATCCACTATCCAAAAGTGTCAAAATTTGCTTTTGGTCTCTCATAAAGGAAAGGTTGCAACCTTACTGACCCTTAAGCAGGTTGGAATAACCGGCATTCAATTTTTACCATCATAGCTCACAAAGTCAGTCCAAGACTCGAAAAAAAAGGGGAAAAAAACCATCCTTGAACTGGGTAGGAACAAGCAGGCTGCCATGATCGCAAACAACGATCAAAATTGGTATCATAGAACAAATTAAAAGGAACAGATAAACATGCTTTTGCACCATTTTTCTATCTTTAAATTTCACCAGTTGGTGTACTTACGAAGAGAAACGAAAGGTACAGCATTCTTAGTATTTGGTAGAACATACCTAACTTGCTCACACGAAGATTTCCTAGTTCTATTTGAGTCATTTCAGT
This sequence comes from Otatea glauca, assembly GCA_036346275.1. Lineage (NCBI taxonomy): Eukaryota > Viridiplantae > Streptophyta > Magnoliopsida > Poales > Poaceae > Otatea > Otatea glauca. The sequence goes on along the minus strand of CM070728.1, from coordinate 49,405,917 downwards.
ATAATCCTCTCCATTTTGTGTTGCTATATCTTCTGATAAATTATCACAAGAGCCTAACCCATCTTCACGGGATGCATGAGAACCATCATTATCGATGGATTTCTGAAGTTGCAACATACTTTCTGGAAGATGATGTGTGCGGAGAAACCTGTACAATCAGAAGCTTTCAGAATGTCATACCAACAGGGGATCATGCAAGATAACAGAATAACTTTCATGCATCTATCATCTGTGCTCAGAAAATTTTCAATGATGGTTTAGTACTATAAAAGATGTTCTGGAGACATACTCCTTGGCTTCTTCTAAGCTCCGGTAGAAGCGTGCTTGCTTGCATTTGAGATGCAAGGAAGAAAGAAGACCATTCAGAAAGGGCACCGCCTGCTTCAACTTAATCCTGAGGTAAAAACACAGCTTGTAGGGTACTTTTTCTTTTTCAAAAGAAAAAAGAGTCAATATTATATTAGAACTTTTTACAGAACCAAACCTTGCAAAATCATGAGTACCAAAGAATTGAACAAGTATTGATTGATCTAATCGAACCGGCTTCAATGCCCGGTTAGCAGGAACTTTTGACTCATCCACCACAACAGCTGGCCACATTGCATGACCTGTTCAAACAACTCAGGCCCATTAGATAAGACAAAATTATTTCAGGTAACTGAGAAAAGTGAGCAGCCTACATACAAATGGAAGCATTTCAATCATTGCCAAAAAAAAAATAGATGGCAAATAAATCACATCACTGAATGCAAATGTTTCAGTATTCCACAGAAAGAAAAATTCATGCTCCTTGGTTTAGTTTAGAAAGAGACAGGAAAATAGAAACTAAATACGTTTTGAAATAATAAAAACTTAAGGTTAACTAAAGTGCAAGTGACAAAGGAACAAAGTAATGTCAGGTAATTAAAGAGAAGGTCATCAAAACATCAACGAAAAACTCGAAGGTAACCGAGGCTTTAATATTTGGAAACACTTTCTGCATGAGTCATAGTGAAGTCATCTAACACATGTGATGTAGCTCAAAAGTTAAAAATGACTTAAAACAAAACTTCCTTCAGCACTAGAACTAATCAAGTTACATCACGAGGCCAAAATCATAGGAATCTGTACTGTCTGTCAGTTTGAACAACGGCAATAGAACTTCTGATTACATGCTACAGAATATACCTAAAAGCTCAGCATCAAATTCACAGCTAATCGGCTGAAAACATCAGCAATCAGAAGTAGAAAACACGAGAGTAGGAGTACCTGTTAGTTTAGCCCACACAAGATCACCTGGATCAAGACCTTGGTAGTCATGAAAGCTGACAGCAAGTGCAAGCAACTCATCATATCCCTTCTTATCCAGATTAGAAATCCCAAATTTCAGGTTCAGGCACTTCATTTCTTCAGATGAAATAGAAAATTTTATCCTTTCATCAGCAAGAGTAAGGTCCTCTGCTTCACCATCATCATACTTCACCTGCAGTTCGTTTAGCTCTAGTTATACCTTTCACACTGCAGGTTTCATAATTCAGGCAACAGATTGAAAATTGAACGATAAATATATGAACACTAAAAGTCAAATGGTATCTAGCATCTGATAACTAAACGAATCTTTACATTTGGAAAATGTAGGAAAGATCAGAATAAGCGACCATATCCAATTCAACTACGAAAACATTGGACATTTTGCTCAACCGCAACAAATTTTTCAAGAACAAAAAAAAAAGAATCTTTACATCACCAAGGATCTAGAGATCATACAGAATGCTTCTTGGTTCCTTCATTGTAACCCATGATTGAACCCTTGTACCAATCATCGTCTAGGGGCCAGAAAACCTGCATTCACCATCAAAATTCGGGTCCCAGTTTTCCTGTATTCCCCCAGTGAAAAAAGAACCAGATACCACCAAAAAAAAAATCTTTCTCAAGAACTTGCCTTGCAGGCTAACCCGACGAACACCTGAGGATCCGCACCCTCAATCTCCAACCTGTGACAAAACCAGCGTAAAAAATAACTCGAGTTTTCATAAAGAAGAAGTATTTTTGCTGATGCCGGCAAGGAAATATCATTCTCAAGCAAACACAGATCCAACTCACTCTACCCATCTCTTCCCGGCCGAGGAGGCAGCCTGCTTCTGCCCGCCCTGCCGCTGCCGCCTCTTGGGCTCGGAGAAACAACCCCTCCTCTCAACCCCTCCACCGCGCCTCGGCCGCCGCCGCCGCGCCAGCTCCTCGCCGTCCCCGTCCCCGTCCAATGCAGGCGGGGCTGGCCCCAGGTTCAGCAGCTCGTACTTGAGAGAGCACTTCCGCCGCGTGGCCCCGCCGTCTTCCTCCTCCTCCCGCTGCCCCAGCGCCGGCGGAGCCGTCGCGGGAGAGGCCGACGGCTCCTCGACCCGCGGCTTCTTGTGGCGGCGGCGGTAGTACACGACCACGGGGGGCTTGCCGTCGTCGGCGGCGCGGGGCTTCTTGGGGAGCGGGCACGGGGCGGACGAGGAGTAGACGCGGCCGAGGGGGAGGTAGCGCATGGGGTGGTCCCCCTCCTCCTCCTCGTGCACGAAGCCCCCCTCCACGGCGATCACCATGGACGGCTAGGGTTTCGGAGGTCGCTCCACGCTCTAGGGTTCGGCGAATCGCGGTGCTGCGCTCCGCCTCAGCCTAGGGTATTGGGGATTTCGGGGGATTGGGGGAAGTTTTGGGCCCCTCGCGAAAAAATTTCGCCGTTTCCCGCCGGAGGAAGTCCCCCTCTCCCTCCTCCTCGCCTCTCGCGCGCGCGCGCTTCCCCCCCGGACCGGAGGTTGTGTTGTGGGCTCCTGTCGCTGTGATGCGGATTGATTTCTCGACTTGTTTTTTCGGCCGCTTTTCCTATCCTACCAGGCTACTAGTACTACTACTCCCCCGCTGCACTGCGCTCTCCATCCACTTGCCAGTGTGCGTAGCGCGGTATAGTATTAGTGTATCGGCTTCGGGCCTGGCCTGGTCTCTCGCAATCATGGTTGGGCGCCGCTACGGCGGGGTTCCGAGGAATTGCAGAAATGCAATCTCCAGGCCAGGCGTAGCGATGCATTTTATACATTAGAACAACTGAACTAAGATCTTTGAAATCGACAGTAGTACATGAACGGAAACAAAGGAATTTCTTTGTCGGGCATACCATTGAAAGGAACCATCGTCACCTGGAATCGAATCTTCTTTCCGTTGCCGTTTGACCTTTCCACTCAAATCTGTCTCCATCAAGCGCACCGCCACGGTCGATGAGAGCATCATACCTCACCCTCCATACCCTACCGTCGCTGGAATCGGAGTTCCTTGTCGTCCATCTTGAGCTCGTCGCTTGAAATCGCCTCCGATCTCCAACCTCGCTATCGTTTTTAAGATTATGCCCCGATATGTTGGTCGTCTCTGCCACCGTCGACTGGCGCAAACCCTACAAGAGGAAAGAGGAGAACGGTGAGAGAGAGATGAGTACCTAGAGACAACCGAGGGCGTTTTTATTGTGACTTGGGTGGTCTCGGGAGTGGGTTACACGTGTTAGACGCTAAGCAAAAGGTGGAAACTTACCTATCTAGTGTGGGAGGGTGCATGTATAGAATTTATACATTGTTTTGATAAAAAAACAATTTATACATCGTTTTATAGTAATTTTTAAAAAGTTCATAGGTTCTTTTTAGCAAGAATTTCATTATTTTGGCTTTTTCGGGTTGGAAATAAACATTTACCATTGAACTTCATCAAAATACCCACCAATGCCATTCATATATAAAAGAAAAAATATTATGTTTTCCTCTGTTTCTCCTCCCCCATTCCTCTCGCGGAACCCGTTCGCCTCCCCCCACAGCTCGCTCATCCCATCTCCGAGCGGCGCCATTCACCCCGGCGCCTTCGTCCTCCTATGCGCCTCGTGTTAGTGCTATGCCCTTGAGGCAATTATTTAGATGATTGTAACATGACTATGGCCCTGTTTGTTTCGGCTTAGGCTTTTTGGCTTTTGGCTTAAAGCTAGCTTTTTGGCTTAACGAGCTTTTAAGCCGTCTGCTTTTAAGCCAAGACATGTTGTTTGATATCCTGGCTTTTTGATGGGTTAGATGGTGTAGTCAAGGTTCACAAAATCGGTGAAAACTGCGATTTTTGAGTGTACCACTGTGGTTCGATATCCAAAACCGCTCGGTAAACCGTTTTATTTAAATTTAAAAAAATCAAAAAAATTTTAAAAAAAATTATGCGTTGAAAACCGCTCGAAAACCGTTGAAAAACTGTGGTTTTCGCTCGAAAACCATTTCTTAAAAACCAAGTAGTTTCTTGCGAAAAACCGAATTGTTTTGAATTTTTTGATTTTTATTTCTTAACCCTTCGATTTACAGCGGTTTTGAGTGATTTTTCGAGCGGTTTTGAATTTGAACGATTTTTGAAATTCGGTTTGTGAACCACAGGTGTAGCTTATTGCTAGAAAGTTTGAAATACCTTTTAAGGTTGTGGGTAATTTTGGAGACTTCCAGTGGCAAAGGGTTATTTCATTCCCAAAAAAGCCCAAAAAAAGCACCTCTCACCTGGCTTTTGGCTTATAGTTATATGGAGGCTTTTGGCTTTTTTTAAGCTCGGCTTAAAAGCCAGTCGTTTGTTTCGGCTTTGGCTTTTCTGCTTTTAAGCCAGTGAAAAAGCCGAAACAAACAGGGCCTATGTTTATGAATAATAATATGATTACTGGTCCAATGAATGTATATCATTGTATTGATTAACAAGTATGTGACTTGCTTATAAAGCTCTTTACTTATTGATTTAATTCGATAAATATTTCTGATCGGATATCATCGTATAGGACAACGATGAATAGATCAGCACATGTAGTGATCGATGATCATGCTTCATAGATCATGGGATATAGAGATATTATCTATACATTGTGGACGCATGTTGAAGAACATGGGTTAGATAGACCCGCAATTGGACACTACGAGAATGTTTCATTCTTATGTGTCATCAGTGTATCTCATACCTAGTAGATGTATGATCCTTAGACCTGAGATTGTCATATTCCCTACATGTGTAATAGTTTTTCTTGGGGCTATCAAACACTACTTCCTAACCGGATAGTTATAAAGGTAGCTTTCATGTTTACTATGAAACGTGCAGAGAGAAGTGAGCAATCAAGATGGAATTTGCCACTTCAATGAAACGGAGATATATGACAAGGCCACTCGTGTGATATGATTAAGGAAGTGCATGGCCATGCCGTGATTGAGGAGTCAATCACAACTTATTAATATATTACGGATACGAGAGATGAATTAAATCATCAAAGGATGACATATTTCTCGCCTTGAGTTCAATCTTCATATACTTGGCAAAGGGATTATTACATGAGTACTTTTGATAGGTTCTGTCCGATTTGATCATAGTATGTTTGGGAGTTGGCATACTTTGCAAGGAGCCGCTACCAACTATTGGATTGAAAAGGAGTTTTTCGAATCCATGTCCAAACGTACGTGAACCTGCAGGGTCACACACTTAATGGGTTGGGACGCATTAATTTAGATTGGATCCATAATTAATGGACATCGTGGGTTTAGCACGCTCATGGGCCTTGGTTCAGGGTTTCATCTCGTGGCTATATAAGGAGGGGAGGAGGGTGGGCGCAGGGTGTGCTTTCCCACGGTTTAGAAGTGATTCACTCGAAACCCTAGCCTCCTCTTCTCGTTGCCCCTGCCGAGCGACCAGGTGCTTGCACACCGACGCACGGCGTTCCATCTCTGGACGTGTGGACTACTGCGGTGACGCTGTTGCGACTGCGGCGTGGGAGGACGATCCACGGCGAGGCGAGGATGATTCGCTCCATCGACGCAACGACTGCGGCGAGGACGATCCACTACATCGACGCGCGAAGGATTCTGCAACTGCGCGTCTAGTGGTAATCTTATCTGTGATCCCCTTATTGCGAGTAGCTTTCTGGTTACGCGGTAGATTTCTTTGTGCTAGTGTGGCATATCGCGTTCCTCTTCTCCTCGGAGCTCCGCCGTCCTTCCCCACGCCGCTATCCTCCGAGCTCCACTGTCCTCCCACGCAAATCTGCAAGCTCCGCCATCCTCCCATCACCCCCGCGGATCCGTCCTTGCCCGCGCCTCCATTATCCTCTCACCCAGCGCTGCAGTCTTCCTTGTCTGGGCCTTTGTCATTCACGCCGGCCAACATCGAGGTACTTGTATGTATATGTATGTTCTTGTACCAACTACCGCTTAGAACTAATTTAAGAGATGACTTCTTGTATCACTGAATGAAATATCTTCCTGTTATGGTTGTGTTTGCACCAAAATTTGGCAAGTATGGTTAAATCGGCAGTCCAAAAAACAGCAAGATATGATTAGGATAACAGATCAAGATATTTGGAAACGAGACAGATCGTTAAGGAAATCACTCTCAAAATAGAATCCGATACGGATACAACTCCCAAAACGTGTCGTACTGGGACTCTATCGGCCGACGGATATAAAAGGCGGACAAGGGGAGCTGCAAAAGAACAACACAATCAAATACACAAATTTACATTATTCTCTTTTTCCTGTTGACTAGGAGTAGCTTTTGTAACTTAGAATCTTCTCTGTAATTCGATTTTGATCAATAAAGTTGCGCATCGTCGATTGTTGATCTTCATCAATTACGCCCAAGTTTGATTTATTCTGATTTTGCTGCGTATCGCCTTCTTCCAAATCGATCTACCTTTATCCTCGATTAGCCTTAATCGGCTAGTTGGACTTACCCTTGCCTCAATTTAATCATCTTTGGGCTGATTGATTCTAAGCCGATTGATCTTCACAATCGGCTTTAAGCTTAGTTCATATTCTACCTTGTCGATTACAGGTCAAATCGACTGGCACGCTTTGAACCAGGTGTTCGTCTGGTGTGCTGTTGTCAGAGACTCTACTTCAAGTTTTTGACGTCAACACACTCTTGGCACGCCCGGTGGGACTTGCAATGTCTTCATCAGGGAAGTCAATTCCACCATCTGATCTCAATACTGTAGCTATAATCGTTCCTACGTTGGACGATTTAACACCAGAGCAGCGTAAAGAAATTGAAGATCGAAAAACTGCTCTTGAAGAGATGATGCTGAATTGTTATCAGAAAACTCGACGTGGCGTCACTCAGAAAGCCGCTCTGCCGACGGTTAATGCCCTAAGTGATGCAAACATTACAGAAGGACTGGTAAGTCGATATCTGCCTGCTCAAGCCGAGCTATCGGCTATGATTAATCAATCTGTACATCATGCTCTGATAAACCAATCATCGGCTCTTGTTACAACACTTAAGCCGATGATTGCAAATAGTATTAAAACTATCGCCCAGGAGTTGGCCTCATCTGGGAGTCTGCTTGACCCGATGTAGGCTCTGCCAAGCTACCCTGTTTTCTCAATAGCCCAAAGTACGCAGAGCACGTTAGCCGATCCTAAACCATCGGCTATAACCTCACCTCCAACCATGATGCCAACTCAACCCACCATCATACTACCACGAGATCCTCGGCCGAGTGGAGTAACCCATTATCAGGCTTATACCGATGCTGCTAAGCTAGATGCATCGACAAATTTACCGTCATCAGCTCTATTTTACGCTTTTCCACAATCGGTTCCATAGCCGATTGAATCTGATAGATACCCACAATATCATGAACCTGTCCTGCCTAGGAATCCGGTCCCGCACAGGGTAGTGACCTATTCAGAACCTTTTGTCCCATTGCCAGAACCACAAACTAGGAAAAACAATGGATACGACAAACACACCCATCATCCGTCGGCTCAGCTTAATCGGCAGCCCGAGTTTGCACTCGGGGGGCAGAATGCCAATTATAACTAACATTACCAAGGATCCACCGTTCCAATGGCCGATAGTATTAATTGGGCCGATCAAATTTTCGCTGTATTAAGGGATCAATTCAGCATACAGCTAAAAGGGAAAGTCATCGGCTATAGAAAACCATATCCGGATTACATAGATTGTATGCCTTATCCTCACAATTTTAAAGTCCCAGATTTCGCAAAATTCGTTGGTGATGACACAATCACGACGTTGGAGCACGTCGGACGCTTTATCGCACAATGTGGCTAAGCAGCTCAGTCCGACGGGCTAAAAATCAAATTATTCCCATTGTCATTATCAGGGGCTGCTTTTAATTGGTTTACTAGTCTGCCTCCAAATTCGGTTCATTTATGGAATGATTTGGAAAGCCGATTCCATGAATACTTTTTCTCTGGCAGTTTGGAACTTAGGAGTGTCCGCCAGAAATTTGGAGAATAAGTAACAGATTACATTAAAAGATTTATGAAAGTTAGAAATCAATATTTTAGTGTCACATTACCCGATAATCAACTTACCGATTTGGCTTTCTAAGGGCTAATTCCACCACTCCGAGAAAAATTTGGAGGATAGGAGTTCACCGATCTAAGCCACCTACTTCATCGCGTGTCGGCTCAAGAAAGTCAATTCCCGGATAACAGGGCGTTCAAGGAGAGATTCAAAGCAAATGACAATAAAGAAAAAGATAAGGCTAAAGTTAATATGGTCGATTATTGCCTCAGTGAATCCTCTGAAGACGATGAAGCAGAGGTGAATATAGCCGAATGGATTAAAGGGTTTAAGAAATCTTTAGTCTGTTCCTAGCTTAAGCCGACTAGAAATAAGTCGGAAGTTAAATACGCTTTTGATGTTTCTAAGTGTGATCGTATTTTTGATTTATTATTACAAGAAAAAATAATACAATTGCCCGAAGGACACATTATACCATCGGTTGATGAGATCAAGAAGCGGAGGTATTGCAAGTGGCATCATTCTTTTTCTCATAATACTAACGATTGCAATATTTTTTGTCAGCAGATCCAATCACCTATTGAGGATGGTCGGCTAAAATTCGTTGATGAGCTAACCATGCAAGTTGACGTTGATCCGTTCCCCATAAATATGGTACAATGTTCGAGCAAAGGAAAGAAGCCGATGCACAACGAGAAACCAAAAAGGGATCGACGGGTCGATATTCAGTCAACTTCTGGTGGTAATCAAACGTTAAAAATCACGATCGGTTCAATACATATAGAAACCGATCATGAGGGCAAAAATTCAAAGACCATTAAACCCAAGAGAGACCCGCAGTTGTTAGATGGTATAAAGTAGAAAAATCACCGCCAAAAAAACCAGCGAGAAGGTTTGGGCCAATGTTTTCTCAGTTGATGGAGAAGTATGAAGGAATGAGTAGTCAGCCGCAATATTTTTCACGTCGGTTGGATAATTTATATCGAATTGAAAACGTAGAAAGAGCGCATCAGAGGTGCCCCTTTTGGCAATTTTGTTAGGAGAAAGGAGTAGCATTGCCATCTCTATACATGTGCCCAATGGAACACTATCCCCAAGATGATTGGCCTAACCGATCGGCCAAATAAAGGTTGTTTGGGCCGATACAAGATCGTCCTAACAAAAGCTACAAAAAACCGGTTCACGAGAGAATCTCTGTGCCAAATCAGGTGCCGAACTAGGTTAAGATACAGATAGAGTCAGGTTCTGCTAATCGGGAAGATTTGGCTGGCAAATACATAAGCCAATAGAGCCCAAACCAAGGTGGTGTCCACCCGGTCTTAGCTGATCACAGCGTCGATGATTGCAAAGACTAAGAACTCAAGAAACCAGAGAGGCTGATAAAGAGAAACAGAGAGATCAAGCCTTTAATGAACTTCGGCAGATCAAAACTACCAAAAAAGAGTGGAGGAAGAATGAGCAGGTTGAAGAAGATTTCGATTCAGTCGATGACCTGGATTCTCCCATAATTAGGGGTGATACGCCTCCAATGGACATCAACATGGTATTCACATTGCCAGTCGAGTTCAAAATTAAAACTGAATAGGCCAAAGAAACCTTTGCTCAATCATGTTTAGGTGCCCAAAATGTGATCTTTGAAAAACCACGAGATGATCATCGGCATCTAAAGCCATTGTATTTAAAAGGATATATAAATGGCAAGCCAATATCAAGGATGCTGGTGGATGGGGGAGTTACCGTCAATTTGATGCCGTACACCACCTGCAAAAAATTGGGTAAGTCCGATGAAGATTTGATCAAGACTAATATGGTTTTGAATGACTTCAGAGGCGATCCCACAGAGGCCAAAGGCGTTATGGTCACGGAGTTAACTATCGGTAGTAAGACTTTGCTGACCACATTCTTCGTCATCGACGCCAAAGGCAATTACAGCGTGCTTCTCGGACGGGATTGGATTCATGCCAATTGCTGCATTCCGTCGAACATGCATCAGGCGCTTGTCCAATGGAATGGAGGCGAAGTTGAAGTCGTCTCAGCTGATACATCGGCTCATATCGTTATGGCTAGTTTAGATGCAAATTGGCAACATGAAGAGGCCGGATGTATATCAGAGAAAACGCTGGATGATTGTGACTTTATTTATGTTGGTAAGACTGGACTTATGCCGATCAGTGTCAAGCCAAGCACGTTCGATCGAGCAAATGAGGTTTTACGACGATGGAGTCAAGGAAAACAGTAAAGGCCCTACAAGACAAAACACAAAGCTATCGGCAAATAACAAATAGCTATGAGGCCATCGAGGATTTCCAAGAAATCGAGAAGTTAGGCCAAGGGTTCACATCTACCGACCTGCTTGAAGAAGTCGATATAGGTAGTGGTGATAGGAAAAGACCAACTTTTATTAGCGCAAAATTAGATGTAAAATATAAAGAGAAGTTGGTAAAAATTCTCAAATATTATAAAGATTGTTTTGCTTGGAAGTATCACAAGATGCCTAGTTTAAGCCGACAACTGGTCGAATATCAGTTGCCTATTAAACCTTGATATCGGCCGTTTAAGCAGTATCCTAGACGCTTTAATCCGGCCTTATACAATATCATAAAAGAGGAGATAGAACGATTATTGGAAGCAAAATTCATTAGGCCTTATTGATACGCAGAGTGGGTTTCCAATATCGTTCCAGTCATGAAGAAAAACGAAAAACTTAGGGTATGTGTCGACTTTAGGGACTTAAATAAAGCCACACCAAAGGATGAATATCCGATGCCAATAGCCGATATGCTTATCGCGCTGCATCAGGAAATAAAATCATTAGTTTTTTAGACGGTAATGCTGGATACAATCAGATATTCATGGCAGAGGCCGGTATACCTAAGACCTCCTCAGGTGTCCTGGTGCAATAGGGCTATTTGAGTGGACGGTTATGACATTCGGCTTTGCCGGGGCAACTTACCAACGAGCCATGAATATGATTTTTCACGACCTAATCGGTCACATTGTTGAAATATACATTGACAATGTTGTAGTGAAATCTAAAGATGACCTACAACACTTAGCCGATTTAGAAAAGGTCTTCCAGAACATAAGATTACATGGTTTGAAAATGAATCCTTTCAAGTGTGCGTTTGGCGTGGCTAGGCAATTTTTGGGCTTTATGGTTCATGAAAGGGGAATCGAAGTTAATCAAGAAAGGGTCAAAGCTATAGCCAAAATAAAACCGCCGACATGCAAGAATGAGTTGCAAAAGCTGATTGGTAAGATTAATTATCTTCGATGATTTATTTCAAATCTTTCTGGTCGGATTCGTACGTTCACCCCTCTGTTGAAGTTAAAGGATAATCAAGAGTTTGTTTGGAGAGCTGACCAGCAAAAAGCTTTTGATGATATCAAGGAATACCTAGCCAATCCTTCGGTTCTGGCCGCGTCACGAAAAGGGGTTCCTTTTATGCTATATATATCGGTTGAAGTGTAAACTATCGGAGCCGTTTTGGCACAGGAAGTCGATAGTAAGGAAAGAGTAATATTTTATTTAAGTCGACGACTACTAGATGCTGAGATCAGGTACCCTTTTGTCGAAAAATTATGCCTATCTCTATATTTTTCCTGTACAAAGATAAGGCATTATATTCTAACATCGGCTTGTAAGGTGGTTTGCAAAACCGATGTTATAAAATATATGCTATCAGCTCAGATTTTACGAGGTCGACTTGGTAAATGGGCTTATACCTTAATAGAGTTCGACCTATCTTATGAATCGGCTAAGACAGTTAAGGGGCAAGTTATAGCTGATTTTATGACCGAACATCATACCACCGCCAACCTAGTTTCTGTCGCCCCATGGCAATTGTTTTTTGATGGGTCGGTGTGTCGAGAGGGTGATGGTATTGGTATCGTACTCATCTCACCCAAGGGTCACAATTTTGAGTTCGCATTTCGGTTAAATAGCCGATGTTCAAACAACCAGGCAGAGTACGAGGCATTTCTCAAAGGATTACAGCTATTAGAAAATATCGGAGTGGATACTGTTGAGGCATACGGCTACTCTATGTTAATCGTACAGCAAGTAAAGGGCGAATACCAGTACCGTGATGAAGTGTTACTTAAATATTTAGAACAGTGCTTCAAAACTATCGGCTCATTTACCTCATTTTCTATTGGTCATATCCCTGAGAGAATTAAACGATAGAGCCAATGCACTGGTTCAGCAGGCATCAGGGTACAAGGACTTTAGCCGATATCAGATGACTAAACTAGTGGGCAACGCTGTCATGTGTGCCGATGCTGTCCACTAGAGAACGCAGATAAAAGATTACCTAATTGACCCATCTAAGCCAACAGAACGCAGAGTTAGGCAGCAAGCATTGAAGTACGTAGTCTTAGATGATATCTTGTACTATCGGACGTTGGAAGGTTTGCTGTTAAGATGCCTTGGAGCTGAAGAAACGCAAGTGGCAATGGGTGAAGTGCATGAAGGTATTTGTGGATCTCATCAATCGGCTCATAAGATGAAGTGGATGCATAGATGAACAGGATATTTTTGGCCGACAATGTTAGAAGATTGTTTTCGATATTATCAAGGATGTCAGACTTAAAAAATTTGCCAACGTACAGCTAGCACCGGCATCGGCTTTACATCCGATTATCAAGCCATTACCGTTCAGAGGATGGAGGATAGATGTAATCGGCCAAATATTTCCAGCTTCAAGCAAAGGCCATAAGTTTATTTTGGCCGCGACCGATTATTTCTCTAAGTGGGTTGAGGCTATACCCTAAAAAAGGTTAGGAATGTTGAAGTAATCGAGTTTGTTAATGAATACATTGTCCATCGATTTGGAATACCAAAAACGATCACGACCGATCAAGGTACTGTGTTTATATCTAGTGAGTTTCAGAATTACGCAAAGAGTTTGGAAATCAAGTTGTTAAATTCGTCCCCATATTATGCTCATGCTAATGGACAAGCCGAGTCATCTAATAAGACGTTGATTAAACTAATTAAAAGGAAAATCGATGAAAAACCAAGGAATTAGCACTCAACGTTATCGAAGTAACTTTGGATATATCAGCTAGCCTATCATGGAGCAATGAAGCTTTCGCCTTATCAGCTAGTGTATAGCCAAGAAGCTGTTTTACCCGTGGAGATTAACATTGATTCTATACGAGTGGCCAGACAAAATGGTTTGTCAGCTCAAAATTACAACAATCTTATGATCGATAACTTGGACGAACTAGCAGAATTACGCTTATCTACACTAGATCGGCTTAAGAAGAACAAGATAAGAGTTGCGAGGGCATATAATAAAAAGGTGGTACCTAAGTCTTTTGATGAAGCCGATTTGGTTTGGAAGACTTGATAGCATCTAGGCACCCCTCAATTCTATTACAGTATTATTATGGTTTTGGTATTGATGACTAAGTTTGTAATACTCAAAGCTTTGAAGAAAATAAGCTGGAATCTATTATGGAACAAGTTGGGCTAACAAGATTAAGGTATTCAGTTTATAGTTTATGACTTAGGAGATGATTCAAGTCAAATAGCCTAGGTCTGTTTTCTTTTTGGTTGTCCAAAAGAGGGACTTTGCACAAGCAAATAGGTTGTTAGGCAAAGGCAAAACTAGATCTCTCGGAGCAAAAGACACTTAGACTTTATCCTTATGAAATCATATCTCTTAGTACAACGGACCAAACTTTATCTATCCTTTTCTTCAGTCCGTTGCGTACCTTGAAACTATTCTATGTCAAAACTCCCTTTTAATATCTGATCATTAGATATTCGTTTTCATATTCACATATCCTTGATTAAAACCTTCTTTGAAAATCATCCGATAGCCAAAGGTTTGCCTATGTACTACAGACCAAAATATCTTCGGTTTCCCATCTACAGCAGACCAAATATTTGGTCCGACACCCTTTCAGTTTATAAGTTTTTGGCCGGACTGAATCTTTGATGTCCTTTTAATTGAAACCTAAAATGAATTTTCTCTATCTTCAAAAGAATTTTACTCAGGAAACGGACCAAGCATTCGTGTTTAAAATATCTCAGTCCATCGCTAAAATAAAAAGCTTGGATAAAAATTTATCTTTATTGAAAAGGTCCTTAGCACCAATCTTCTGAAAAGTCCATGTATGACGGACCAAAAATTTGGTTCGACGTACATGTGTCTCTGTGCCAGACCAATCTTCTGAAAAGTCCATGTATGACGGACCAAAAATTTGGTCCGACGTACATGTGTCTCTGTGCCATACAATTCTTCTGAAAAGTCCATGTATGACGGACCAAAAATTTGGTCCGACGTACATGTTTCTCTGTGCCAGACCAATCTTCTGAAAAGTCCATGTATGACGGACCAAATTTGGTCCGACGTACATGTGTCTCTGTGCCAGACCAATCTTCTGAAAAGTCCATGTGTAACGGACCAAACAATTTGGTCTGTCGCTCATATATGTCTCTCAGTTGTATACCAGACCAACCTCTATGAACAACCCATGTACTACGGACCAAAATTTTTGGTCCGTCGTGAACTCTCAAATTTGGTCCGTCATACACAATCCAGTATCGCTAGGCACTGATACTTAGTCCGTTGTACGTGTATATTTCTGTTGTTTCTGACATCTAACACGTCCAACGGCTACTGTAGCAGGTGTAACGGCTACTTTCACTCCAAATGGCTATATAAGCATTTCCTAAGCCATCTTCCCAAAGACAGATGAACTCCTTACACTTTGGTATTGAAAAATAGCTTTCATTCTCAAAAAGGAGTCTGTACTTCATCTTCACACAAAAATTCTCATACATCTCTAAGCGTGTTAGCTCAAAGTCAGTGTCTAGTTGTGTAAATTGCAAAGTGAACCAAGAGACAGAACTTGTGCAAAGTTTATTACCCTTAGATCTTAGTGATCCTAGAAAGCTTGGAGGAAGTGAACAGTGTTACCTGTCCAAAGGTGTTTGTGGAAGGCAACTGTATTTGTGAGAGGTTTAGAACTCACCTCACTCAAGTAGTGAAAGAGTTACCTGAGTGATCACCAGAGCTACTGCGACTAGCTTTGGAGAAGCATAACTTCGAAAGAAGTGCTTCAATGTGGATTAGGAGTGCAGCTCTGAACCACGGGATAAATCTTTGTCTTTCCTGTGTCATTTCATTTATTGCTTTCGCTGTTATCATTAGTTGTTTGAATTCTGTATTATCCTTGCAGTAAGTTGCTATTTGTTAAATTCAATTAGTTGTTTAAAGTAGTTAGAACTTGTTGAAATTGCCTATTCACCCCCCCTCTAGGCCAACTCGATCCTTCAAGTGGTATCAGAGCCTTGGTTTACCTTGTTTAGCTTAACTAGCTTTGGTAAATGGCTGAGGGAAATGGTTCTGCAACTGTTAGTATTGGTAGAGTACCTGTTTTTGATGGCACAAACTATGCTTATTGGAAAATTAGGATGAGATGCTATTTAGAAGCTATCGGGTATGATGTGTGGAGGGTTACAGAGAAGCCTATGCCTCCTCGTGTCATACCTGAAGGGCAATCTGCATATGGAGAACCTACTCCTGGTGAAATTCAAAATATGCAATATGATGCTCAAGCTAGAAATGCCATATTTTCCTATCTTAGCTTAGAAGTTTTTGATAGAGTAAGTAATCTTACATCATCTTATGACATATGGACAACATTACAAGAAATTCATGAAGGTACCTCTGATGTAAAAGAAGAAAAATACTATGTTGTTGGGGAAAAATTTGATCAATTCAAAATGCTTTCTCAAGAAAATGCAAATGACATGTTCTCTAGGCTAAATCCTATTGTCAATGAACTAAAGGGCCTAGGAACTAAAATTTCAGATGTTGAAGTATGCAGGAAGATGATTAGAGTGCTTCCACGGACATATCACAGCTTGATCACATATCTATCTAACGGTTGTGATCTTAAAAGGCTCACTCCAACTGAACTATTGGGCAAAATATCTGCTCATGAGCTCACATTGGCTGATGAAGATGCTCCAAGAAAGAAATCCATCGCATTAAAAGCCAAGGAAGTTATTCAAGACTCAACTGACGAAGATGATGATGAGTCAAGTGAAGATGAGTATGAAGATGTGAAGAAATTAGCTCTACTCATGAGAAGAGCCGACAAACTTATGAGAAGAGTCAATTTCAAAGACAGAGAAAGGTCAAATTCTTACTCAAAGAAAAATCCTTTTTCTAATGTTGTATGCTTTGAATGCAATGAAAAAGGGCACATAGCTGCTCGGTGTCCCAACAAAATCAAGAAGAAGAGCAAGTACAAGAATAAGGATGATGAGGATGAGGAAAAGACTCATGAAAAACCAAAGAAGAAGTTTTTCAAGAAGAGCTACTCCAAGAGATTTGTGAAGAAAGGAAAAGGAGAAGCTCACATAGGAGAATAGGTCACTGATGATGAAAGTGAAAGTGAAAACTCATCCTCAGATGAAGAAAGTTCAAAGTCAAAGGGGCTAGCTGGACTCGCTCTAGATGAGTCAACTCCACCGCCACCCTCATTTCCTCTGTGCCTTATGGCAAGATCAGATGAGGAAAAGGTTAGTGACTCTCCTTCTTATGATGAGCTAGTGGAACTAGTTGAAGAACTAAATAATGCCTTGCATGATAAAACAAATTCAACTAGAACTCTTAAGAAGACTATCTCTAGCTTGCTTAATGATCAAAGGTTGCTAACAGACAAGTATGAAAAACTTATGCATGAACATGAAAAGTCTGTACAAATTCATAATGATCTAGTTACAAGTCATACTTTGCTTGCTAAAAATTATGAAGACTTGCAAATTAACTACTATGAGCTAGAAATTGAAAATGAAATGCTGGCTAACAAATCCAGTCATGTCTTTTTAAGTGATACATCTATCTCATGTGACTCTTCAAAAGAAGAAATATTGACTCTTGGTTCTTTTAATGCTTGCAAAGGAAATTGCAAATATACTTCCTGTGTCAAGGAGCTTGAAACAGAGAATAAAGGACTAAAAGCTAAGATAGCCACATTTGATAAAGGCTTAGAAAAATGCTTTCTGGGGAAGTACTACTCTTCACAAAATTTTTGTTGGACAGAGACCAAATTTGAGCAAAAAGGGCTTGGGGTTTAAACTCAACAGTTTGCTAAATAAAAATGGATCAAGTCATGCTAAACAAATTTTTGTCAAGAAAAGCACTCAATGTTATTATTGTCATGAATCAAATCATGAATCTAAAAATTGCTATCTTGCAAATGCTTCTCATGCCAAAAGGGATTGCATGGTAGATGCCCATTACATGTTATTTAAAGATTTCAGGGGCAAAGCAAATGTGAAATATGTAGGTCCCTCAAATCTAAATAAGAAGCTTAAAACTGTCTGGGTACTTAAGGCCATGTTGATAAATCCTTTCAAACCTAAGATGACTGTAACTAACATCAAAGGATCCAAAAGTATTTGGGTACCTAAAGTTTACAAATGAACTTGTAGGTAAATTATAAGAGTGGAGGCATACATTGGGTCATTGACAGTGGCTGCACTCAACACATGACCGGTACCTCAAGAATGTTCACCTCAATTGAAGGAGAAAGTGATCCAAGTCACAAAATCACCTTTGGAGACAACAACAAAAGAAAGGTAAAAGGTCTTGGTAAGATTGCCATATCAAATGATCACTCTATTGACAATGTTCTTCTCGTTAATTCCTTAAACTTCAATTTATTATCTGTTGCTCAATTGTGTGATCTTGGATTCCATTGTAACTTCTCTTCTGATGGCGTAACTGTATTTGATAAACATGAAAAGCTTATATTCAAAGGTTTCAGATTTCAAAATCTCTATTTAGTAGATTTCAAATCTAACTCCTCATGTATCTCAACCTGCCTGTTAGCTAAAGTTTCCCTTGGATGGCTTTGGCATAGGCGTCTTGGGCATATAGGTATGTCTAATCTGAAGAAGCTTTTCAAAAATGAGCTAGTGGTGGGGTTGAAAGATTTCAAATTTAAAAAGAATAAGCTATGTAGTGCTTGTCAAGCAGGCAAACAAGTAGCTAATTCTCACCCAATTAAAAGTATCATGTCCACCACTAGACCACTTGAGCTTTTGCATATGGATGTGTTTGGTCCCACCTCATATGCTAGCATTGGTGGTAACTCATATTGTCAGTAATTGTTGATGATTTTCCAGATTCACTTGGGTATTCTTTTTGCCAAATAAAAGTGAAGTTGGAAAAATCTTCAAAACTTTTGCTAAAAGGGCTCAAAATGAATTTGATTGTCCCATCGAGAAAATAAGAAGTGACAATGGATCTGAGTTTGTTAACACAAATATCATTGAATACTGTGATGAATTAGGAATTAAACATGAACTCTTAGCTACATATACTCCTCAGCAAAATGGTGTTGTTGAAAGGAAAAATCGAACCTTGATTGAAATGGCTAGATCTATGCTAGATGAATATGAAACCTCTGATGCTTTTTGGGCTGAAGCTATCAATACTGCTTGTCATGCTGTAAATAGACTTCATCTTCATAGATTGCTTAAGAAAACTCCTTATGAACTATTGGTAGGAAGAAGACCCAATGTATCATATTTTCGTGTGTTTGGTTGCAAAGTCTATATCTATAAAAAGAGAACTCATTTGGGAAAATTTCAAACTAGATGTGACACTGGCTTCATGCTAGGATATTCCTCTAAGTCCAAAGCATATAGGGTCTTTAATAATGCTACTGGACTGATAGAAGAAACTTATGATGTAAAATTTGATAAATCTAATGGCTTACAAGGTGAGCATGAGAATTTAGATGATGTAGGAGATGATGGCTTGGCACAAGCAATGAAGAAGATGGAAGTGGGTGATATTCGTAGGGATGAAAACGGGTCGGATATCTCCCGCCCGATCCGGGACCGGATTTTACTATCCGGTCGGAGCCGGGACCGGATCCGGATACTTGAATCCGGATTCGGGATCGGATCCGGAGCATCCAATATCCGGTAAATATGGGACGGGATCCAGATATTCGGATTTTTCCTATTCGGATATCCTGATTTTTCCTATTCGGATATCGGATCGGATATTCGGATTTTCCTATTCGGATATCAGCAAGGTCCAGCCCATTTTCATAATTTTTTTCCATTTCAGCCCATTTATATTAACAATTAGTTGGTTCTATTGATCCTCAAATAGCATATTCTTTCTACGATGTTTGTTGAATTTAATTGATATATAATTTGTTACTATAGTCATGTACTCGTATGGTTTTAATTCAATATATTACTCTATATATGCGTGCATTATCCGTATATCTTATCTGTTTCCGACCCGAATCCGTCACATATCCGTTCCGTATCCCGAATAACCCAAATTCGTATCCGTATTCGGTTAGCTTGTATCCGGTTCCGAATCCGAAAAAAAATATGGGTTAGGATACGGAAAGAGCAATATCCGCCCGTATCCGACCCGTTTTCACCCCTAGATATTCGACCAAAGGAAGATAAGGATGAACTTCCCACTCAATCAATGGTGCCTCATGTTAGAACTCAAGATGAAGAAGAAGAAGAAAAAGAACAAGATTGTCCAGTTTTCATCAAAAGCCATCATAACATTGCTAAGGATCATCCCTCAGACCAAATCATTGGTGAATTCAGTAAGGGTGTTCAAACTCGTTCTAGACAAGCTTCTTTTTGTGAACATTACTCTTTTGTCTCGTGTATTGAACCTAAAACAGTGGAAGAAGTACTAGAAGATGCTGATTGGATAATTGCTGTGGAAGAGGAACTTAACAATTTTGAAAGAAACAAAGTCTGGAGCTTAACAAATCGCCCAAAGGATCACAATGTTATTGGTACAAAATGGGTGTTTAGAAATAAGCAAGATGAAAATGGAGTGGTGATAAGGAATAAAGCAAGACTTGTAGCTCAAGGATTTACTCAAATAGAAGGACTAGACTATGGAGAGACTTATGCCCAGTGGCTCATCTTGAAGCTATTCGGTTTCTTCTTGCCTTTGCTGCTCATTTTAATATTACTCTATTTCAAATGTATGTAAAAAGTGCATTTCTAAATGGATTCGTTGATGAAACTGTCTATGTTGAACAACCACCTGGTTTTGAAGACCCAAACTTGCCAAATCATGTGTATAAATTATCTAAGGCACTCTATGGTCTGAAACAAGCTCCCAGAGCTTGGTATGAGCGTCTTAGAGATTTTCTACTCAATAAGAACTTCAAAACTGGAAAAGTTGATCCAACATTGTTTCTAAAAGACATCAATGGAACATTAATGATTTGTCAAATATATGTAGATGATATTATCTTTGGCTGTACTAATATTTCTCTTTGTAAAGAATTCGGTGACATGATGGCCAAAGAATTCGAGATGTCTATGATTGGGGAACTGTCATTCTTTCTGGGATTTCAAATCAAGCAATTGAAGGAAGGAACTTTTATCTCACAAGAAAAATATACTAAGGATCTTCTCAAACGCTTCAAAATGGAAGAATGCAAGATTATAAAGACTCCCATGGCTACTAATACACATCTTGACCAAGATGTGGGAGGTAAATCTGTTGATCAAAAGCTTTTTAGATCCATGATAGGCTCTTTACTATACTTGACAGCATCTAGGCCTGATATCATGTTTAGTGTGTGTATGTGTGCTAGTTTTCAAGCTGCTCCTAAAGAAATTCACTTAAGTCTTTGTAAAAGAATATTTAGATATCTTAAGTTCACTTCAAGTATTGGTTTATGGTACCCCAAAGGTGCTCCCTTTGAGCTTCTAGGCTACTCAGATTCTGATTATGCCGAATGCAAGATTGATCGTAAGAGCACCTTAGGGAGTTGTCATTTGCTTGGAAGGTCTTTAGTTTCTTGGTTTATTAAAAAGCAAAATTTAGTAGCACTATCCACTGCCGAAGTCGAATATGTGGTTGCAGGAAGTTGTTGTGCTCAAATTTTATTCATCAAACAAACTTTTTTAAATTTTGGTATAAAATTTGATAATGTGCCTCTACTATGCGATAATGAAAGTGCAGTGAAAATAGCAAACAATCCGGTCCAACACTCCAGAGCTAAGCATATTGAAATTCGACATCACTTTATTCGTGTTCATGTTGCTAAAGGAAATGTTATGCTTAGTTATGTAAGAACTGAGAACCAATTGGCTGATATTTTCACTAAGCCGCTTGATGAGGCCAAATTTTCAAAATTAAGAAATAAACTAAATATCTTTGCCTTTTCAAGCGTTGCTCGATAATGTCTGACTAAGGGGGAGCAAGTTTGTTCGCTATGCATATCCTGATGCTCATATCCCTTGTTTTCTTACCCCAGCTTTGTGTGACTTTCTGTTAAAAATCTCTTCGGTTTCCATAACTCCTTGTTTTTCCGCATCTTCTCTAACTTCAAGCCGCTTCGGATTATGATGCATTTATTTCTTTCCTATCGCAATGGCTATAAAAGGCGAACCAGAACTCTGGGGATGCAATCCTTCACTTAGCTTTTCTTCTTTCTGCTCCAAACTGAGTTCTTCATCATGCCAAAAAGACCTTTCAAGGATGATCGGGACGACCCAGAGCTTGCAGAGCTCTGGAGGGAATTTGATCGCGCTCTAGCAGAGATGGTCGAGAAAGGCGATCGTCGAGAGCAAGGTCGCCGTGGACGCTTTCCTTGAAGCTTTCCCTTCTCTCTTCAGGGCCAGAGGAGCACTCATAGAGGCTCTAGGGCGCGTGCGTAGGGGTGAAACCTAAGTTCTTGTCTTGTCCCACTCTCTCCAAACATGTTGACCGGGACATTATATATAAATAAAGATATGGTGTTCTAAAATGCTCTCTGAATCTTGTGTGTTTTCTTAATTGAATGATTATTCATATCCGTACGTCGCAAAACGCAGCTTCGACTAGTCGCACAACACATCGTGTTAGTATCATTCGCTGCTCCTGTTCGACAGCTCTCTATTTCGACTAAAACAATGTGGATAAATTCAAAGTGATAATGTCAAGTTAAAATAACTCTTTGAATAAGTTCTTTTTAATAATAATAAAAAATGCTGCTATAAGACTCACCTTTCTATGCTCATTCTTATCCAATCAAAAATTAAAGAAACCAAATTATCATCTGACTTTTTCAGCAAAGTGTCCATATTAAGTATTCAAGTTTTTCAGATGAGTTTAGTTTAAAGAAATACTTAAGCTCATTTGGATATCAAACTCAAACATTCAATGGAATTCTTTTTTGTGTTATGTTGATTTTGGTTGTTAATCTTAGATATATCTCCTATTTTCAAAATCTTCAGAAATATAGATATGGTACAGACTGAGAACAACTTAAAATAAAGTTATAGGTTCCTACTTGGATCGGACTAATCTCAAACAAAATATCAATGCCAGCCGGACTAAATTTTTGGGTCCGTCGCTGATGGAAGTCCTTAGTCTTAACTCCATGCAAGGCTAAAACTCCTCCACAACGGACTAAAATTGGTTCAAGCTGAGTATAAATCAATTTGGTCCGGCCCAATTAGTAATCTGTCTAACTCTGTTTAAATCAAGTCTGCCTCATGATCAAATATTTCTAAAGCCATTTCTTATCAAATGGATTATATCCAATTCCCTCTTCTTCTCTCAAAATTTCAAAATATGTTTAATATCTTACCTATTGCTTTAAGTCTTACCCATTGCTAACCTGACCCTGTTCGGAGGACTCCCTGTGCTTGTTCAAACCGATTCCAAAAGGAGGTCCCACCACCTTGCCAGAACTCTTGTTCCCATCCAACTACCCTGGTTAAAGGTGTCAGTAACCAAGGCCTATTTACTCCTGAAAATGCATTCAATGCAGTAACTCCTTCCATCAAATTCCTCCTTTGTTATATCCTTTCTTATGCAAACTTCTCTAAGTCGGAAGTTCTTTTTTCTTCTCTGCACCGAAGCAAATCCTGATCGGCTCTTGGCAACGGTGATCTTCTGACATTTTGCGCAAGAATCTCCTTCAAGCTCAGTAAGTTCCTTGAAACTTCTCTTTTTCTCTTCAAGTCTAAAACCCTAGACCTAGTTCTTAGATTTAGTTCTTTTTTTCTAGGTCTGCTCTTCTGCTTGAAGAGGGTCTAGTCTTGAGTCTGAGCAATAAGTCAGTGTTTAGTCAGAAATCAAAATGAGGTCAAAAAATCCAGATAAAAGGGGTTTGATCGAAAAAATTATTGATAAAGTTAAGAGTAAGAAGCAAAGAAGATCCAATCCATCCCATGAATCAAATCTGCCTGAACAACCTCATGGACCAGTACTAATCCCAGATGTTCACCATACTGCTCAAGCAAACCGAAAAGCAGTTACTTCTCACCCAAGAAAAGGAAAACAAATAATTGATTCTGAGTCATCCTCTGAGGATTGTGCCTATGAACCCGACAGTGAATCTTCCTCGAGAGTATCTTGGCGGTCTCTGAAATTGACGTCCTTAGCGGTGAAGGACCAAGCTAACCTAAGTACTAAGAAATTGAGAGCGATTCGGTTAGTAAGTGAGAAGATTTGGTTTCCAGAGTCAAGGGCAGCCCTGGGTGAAAATTTTGTGTCTTTGTTACACAAGAACATATACAATGCTTATCTGAACAAAAGAGATGGAAAAGGAAAGATGATATCTGCTTTGTCAACTCACCAATATGTAGAATGGGATCAAGTGAATACTATCATTGGCTCAATGGACTATTTGATCGCATAAACTCAACTCACGGATGATAAGAATCATGTCAAACAAAACAATTCCATGGAGTGTCTCAAGGACTCTAGAATTTTATGCATCCTTACTAGTGAACAAACAAAGAAAATATATTATGTTCACTCTGAATGGAAAAATAAGAAAAATCAAATCATCTCAGTTTGAGTCAGCGATCGGAGCCTCTAGTCCACTGGCAAATAAGACAAGAATTTTTGAAAAGATGTATCCTCATCAGAGGTAGAGATTGAGTGGGGATATGCCTGATTTGCAAGTGTCAGGACATATATACAAAGACACCTCCAGTAAGGACTTTAATCCAAATAGAGTGACACATGCATGCGAAGAAGCAAAGGTTCTGCATTATCTTGAGGCACACAATCTATCCCAAGTCTGGATATAAGGAAGGAGTGACCTTAGTTCTAGCATGGTTATTGCATCTTATTTTATCAAGACAACCTATAGATCTAGTTGATTACTTCTTTGGACAAATGGAGGAGGCCATCTACAAAAAATTCAGTAGTTCTTTGCCTTTTGCCCAGCTAATCACTGAAGTCCTGTTGGCTCAAGGCATAATTTCTCAAAATGATCTAAATAAGAAATTCAAATGCTTTCCAAAGAAATATAACATGCATCAAGCCACTGGACAAAGTTTGAGGATCACCGGTTTCCTTCAAAGAGTGCGGAAAATCAACCATACCAAACCAAGAGAAAAGTGAAGAAAGGGAAAATGTTTAAAATGAGTTTGATGAAACAATTTTAGAGATTTTTCCAGCACAAGAAAGTGACTCCTGGCATCAATCCAATGAAAGACATCATCAAGCCTATGAGAGTCATCATATGTCTGATCAGAGTAGAAATGACAGAGAACCTAGTGTTCAAAGAGGAAACAATGGGAAGACTCTAAGTCACCATATTCGTATAAATCAAGTGATTCATGGAAGTGAATCGTGGAAAATGGATGATGCTGCCACTCAAAATCTTTCATGTCTAGTTGATAGAACCTTAGATGAAGAGCAACAATTCTATCACTTTCAAGAGTCAGCAGCTGCAGCAAGGTTCATGGAAGCACAAACCTTCAGACCAGCTCATGAAAATGAAGCAGGAGGATCTGGGATGCCCCAACAATTTGAAACCTATTATCCTCTATCATCAGCTCATCCTGAGCATGATCAAAGGGATACTTTTCTGGTTGAGAAAGTCATTTGATTGTCGAGATCCCATCCCATCTTCTCCAAAGTATAATGAGCAAGCACAAGATAATACATTTCAGGCTCAAGAAAATGTCTTTGACTCTCAACCTTCTTGGTTTTCAACCTTTGAGCAACAATATTGTGCTGATCAAAGAGGATTCCAAACAAGATACCTGGAAGATCAGAATACAGCGGCTCTAAGATATGAGGAACAAACAAAATTTCAAAATGAAGTCATGTCCAGATTTGACCACCTAATCAAAAATCAGGACAATCTTAGATAGCATGTCCAACAGCTTGATACTAATCAAAATCTGATAAAGGACAGACTGTATGACATGAACCAGAAAATGGATGATCAGTACAAGAAACTGAGAAATCAAGTTGAAGCTGCAAGTACATCACATACAAGCAATCAGTTATGGATGAGACATCAGTTAGATCATCTTTCAGAATTCACTGAGGATGCCTTGTTCGACTACACTCGCTTAGCACATGATTGCATTGGTGACGTCCTTGCTGAAACTCGCACTATGAATGAATCTTTGGATCAAGTTCAGTTAGATCTTTAACTGTTGATTATCCAACCAGGCGACAAAGACTATCCAAGTTGGCATGATCAAACTATGTCTCAAGGGCCAGAAAATCCAAGCCAAGAAGCTGCTGATGATAAACCAGTCTCTCCTCCAAAGAAAAGCTCAGCTCAGGGCCAGCTCAAAAGAGTCTTTTCTAGGCGCAAGTAGGGGCCCTTTTTGGCTATTGATGCCAATGGGGGAGTAAAACCTCATAACCTCATAGCCATAGTCTCTTAAGTTATTTTTTGTAGGCTAGATTATATAAAGACAAGTAGTTAAGTATATGAGTCTTATGTGTCCTTGTCCTTTGTGTGCTACATTTATGATCTTTATATATGGCTGTTTAGATGCTATATGCTCTGATACACTCTTTAATACTCTGCTCTGATATGAATTATAGCATGCATTCATTAAGGGGGAGAAAATTCACTCATAAATTCTGCTGTCAGTCTATTCAGCTAACTCTATTTTGCAGAAAAAATGAGATATTATTAACTAAAAGGTATGTTGTCATCAATTACCAAAAAGGGGGAGATTGATAGCATCTAGGCACCCCTCAATTCTATTACAGTATTATTATGGTTTTGGTATTGATGACTAAGTTTGTAATACTCAAAGCTTTGAAGAAAATAAGCTGGAATCTATGATGGAACAAGTTGGGCTAACAAGATTAAGGTATTCAGTTTATAGTTTATGACTTGGGAGATGATTCAAGTCAAATAGCCTAGGTCTGTTTTCTTTTTGGTTGTCCAAAAGAGGGATTTTGCACAAGCAAATAGGTTGTTAGGCAAAGGCAAAACTAGATCTCTCGGAGCAAAAGACACTTAGACTTTATCCTTATGAAATCATATCTCTTAGTACAACGGACCAAACTTTATCTATCCTTTTCTTCAGTCCGTTGCGTACCTTGAAACTATTCTACATCAAAACTCCCTTTTAATATCTGATCATTAGATATTCGTTTTCATATTCACATATCCTTGATTAAAACCTTCTTTGAAAATCATTCGATAGCCAAAGGTTTGCCTATGTACTACGGACCAAAATATCTTCGGTTTCCCATCTACAGCAGACCAAATATTTGGTCCGGCACCCTTTCAGTTTATAAGTTTTTGGCCGGACTGAATCTTTGATGTCCTTTTAATTGAAACCTAAAATGAATTTTCTCTATCTTCAAAAGAATTTTACTCAGGAAACGGACCAAGCATTCGTGTTTAAAATATCTCAGTCCATCGCTAAAATAAAAAGCTTGGATAAAAATTTATCTTTATTGAAAAGGTCCTTGGCACCAATCTTCTGAAAAGTCCATGTACGATGGACCAAAAATTTGGTCCGACGTTCATGTGTCTCTGTGCCAGACCAATCTTCTGAAAAGTCCATGTATGACGGACCAAAAATTTGGTCCGACGTACATGTGTCTCTGTGCCAGACCAATCTTCTGAAAAGTCTATGTATGACGGACCAAAAATTTGGTACGACGTACATGTGTCTCTGTGCCAGACCAATCTTCTAAAAAGTCCATGTATGACGGACCAAAAAAATTTGGTCCCACGTACATGTGTCTCTGTGCCAGACCAATCTTCTGAAAAGTCCATGTGTAACGGACCAAACAATTTGGTCTGTCGCTCATATATGTCTCTCAGTTGTATACCAGACCAACCTCTATGAACAACCCATGTACTACGGACCAAAATTTTTGGTTCGTCGTGAACTCTCAAATTTAGTCCGTCATACACATATCCAGTATCGCTAGGCACTTATACTTAGTCTGCTGTACGTGTATATTTCTGTTGTTTCTGACATCTGACACGTCCAACGGCTACTGTAGCAAGTGTAACGGCTACTTTCACTCCAAATGGCTATATAAGCATTTCCTAAGCCATCTTCCCAATGACAGATGAACTCCTTACACTTTGGTATTGAAAAATAGCTCTCATTCTCAAAAAGGAGTTTGTGCTTCATCTTCACACAAAAATTCTCATACATCTCTAAGCGTGTTAGCTCCAAGTCAGTGTCTAGTTGTGTGAATTGCAAAGTGAACCAAGAGACAGAACTTTGCAAAGTTTATTACTCTTGGATCTTAGTGATCCTAGACAGCTTGGAGGAAGTGAACAGTGTGACTTGTCCAAAGGTGTTTGTGGAAGGCAACTGTATTTGTGAGAGGTTTGGAACTCACCTCACTCAAGTAGTGAAAGAGTTACCTGAGTGATCACCAGAGCTACTGCGACTAGCTTTAGAGAAGCAGAACTTCGAAAGAAGTGCTTCAACGTGGATTAGGAGTGAGGCTCTGAACCACGGGATAAATCTTTGTCTCTCCTGTGTCATTTCATTTATTGCTTTCGCTGTTATCATTAGTTGTTTGAATTCTGTATTATCCTTGCAGTAAGTTGCTATTTGTTAAATTCAGTTAGTTGTTTAAAATAGTTAGAACTTGTTGAAATTGCCTATTCACCCCCCTCTAGGCCAACTCGATCCTTCAAGACTATACTAACTGATGGTTTTAAAGATAACCGATTTGGAAAATGGTCGCCTACGTGGGAAGGGCCTTATAAGATTAATCGGCTAGTCGATGGAAATTCATACATACTCGAGACGTTAGAAGAAATTGTTTTGCCTAAAACGATTAATGGGAAATACTTGAAGAAATATTATCCTAGTGTTTTGGTTGGAGCTTAGTCGGCTAAGAAAACGTATCGTTCTGAAAAAAGCCAAGTTAACTCGTGGCTAGAAGGAAATAAATTACGTGACAAGATAAGCATAAAATCGGTTAAACAACCGATTATGAAAATTAAAAGCATTACATGAAAAGTGTTCCAAAAGACGAGAGCATTCAACAAAAGTTTTTCATCATAAAAAAGATTCAACATTGAAGGCCAGAGCCGTGGAGTCTTGTGCCCTGAGTCGACAAAGCACCTGCAGCCTTGGCGATGATATCTTGCACCTCATCGATTGTGCGCTGATCTTCTTTAGCATCTCCTGGCACAAGGGTCACCTTAGCCGATTGTTTCTTCACATTTACTACGGCCAGAGCGATGCCAAGTTTTTGCTGCTTGATGGCCGATGAAGTCTTCTCCATGGTTTGTTGGCTTTCTAGGAGTTGCTTTTCAGTCTTGGCCAACTCTTCCAAGAGGAATTTCCTAGTCGCCTCAAGTTTAGAGATGGATTCCTTACTGATCTTGAGAGACTGGGCATCGGCATCAAATTTTCTTTTCTTTGCTTTGGCATCGGCGACCAACTCGTCCAGAAGTTTTTGATCGACCTCTTGGGCCTCACGACGAGCAATTCTTGTTGGGCCGCTTCCACTTGCACCTTCTTCTCATCCAAATGGCAGACATTTAATAACACCTCCATTGCTTCTGGGGGTAAATCAGCTTGAACAGCCTCCATGGCATCTCGAATCGGCTGGTTGTTGGCGAGAATCTCCGATTGCAGCTTCATCACCATATTGAAGAGGTTATCCAGACGCTCTTGCATTCCTGGTGCTGAAGTTACCGCAACCTATGCTTCTTTAGATACCTCCAGAATTCTTTTGATTTCTGCGTCGTAGTCATCCGTGGCCATGATCTCTGGATCGTCTAGATCGGCCAAAGAAAAGCCCAATAGATTTGTTGGGTCAAAAGTTTCTGGTAACTCAGCAACTGTCGGAGCCGTGTTGGTGTCGGCTGCAAGGGAGATAAGGCTCCCAAAGAAACCCCAGGGAGGTCGGCCACGATTTTTGCAACCTGCACCGACGGTGTCGGCTGTGTAAAAAGGCAAAGGGTGAGCTAAAGTCTTAAGAGCATACGTCATAAAATCACTTAAATGGACAACTTACCCCTGCAGTAGCCGATGCATGTGGCGAGCTCTCGCCACTTTGCTCTTGAGGTTTCGAACCCCTTTTTGCTGGAGCTTTGGTGTACTTGGTTTTCTTCTTTTCTGAAGTAATAATCGGCTGTGAGTTAGTTACCAGAAGGGAAATAAAGAAACGTTAGTCGATCATGGTATACTTACTGGGTTGTTTTTTCTCCATGTCCGATAGTGATGGACTCTGAATGCCTAGGGTACCTGAAGTATACCCGGTGAGGTCAGTCGATTGGTGTGGCCTCTTACCTTGTTGGCCGCTGCCCGATTGGCCAGGGATGGGTTTCTTGCCAGCAGCCTTGACCAATGAGGTAAACAAAGATCGGTTAGTAAACTATCTTGGGTAAAAGTAAAGATGAACAAGGGATAAAATTGATTAAAGCCGATACCTCGTTGGTTATATTTTCTAAACTCATGTTAGTGTAACCTGACGAACTAGCTTCATCGCTAGAGTCGCTTTTAGACACTAACGTCGGCTCTGGTAAGTCTGGGAAAAAGTCCTTGATTATAGTTGACGGAGTTTTTTCCATGTACAATGACTCTGCAATAGCCGACCACCATGATGTGAAGCCACCAGCTCGACAGGCATTCAGAAAAAAGTGGGGGAAGCTGCGAAGTTGAAGCTCGTCGGCTATCTCTAAAATCAGTTCGGTCGTAGCAGCATTACGGACTCTAGCTCTGGGCTGTAGTCGATCAAGAAGTGGCAGGCTTGGGATCATTTGACCAAAACCCAGCTGTCTCGCATAAACTGACGGATGGTAAAATTCATATGATGGTTGGAATGTCCGATTCCTAGTATGAAGGCCGGCATGCAGAACACATGGAGAGACGAAGAGTTTATATAAATCCAAGGTCTCTTTAGGCATTAAAGAACTATCGGCTTCCAAATGCAAGAAAGAAGGCCAAGGGAAATCGGCTGTGGAACTATAACTAAAGAAGTCTTATTGTTTGAAGTCTTCAGTATCAAGTTGCAGAAAAAATGACAAGTATTTTCTATAGCCGATAGGCGTGATTTTTGTCTCATTACTGGAGCACATCATGAACCTTTCACCAAAAGATCGGCATTCCCTGAACTGGAAAGGTGTGCCCTCTGGAGTATCATCTCTTTGGAATGGGGTCCCGTCGACCAGATTCAAGTCGAAAGGGCGACTGAACAAACAGTATAACCAAATCTGCACAAACCATATTGGCCCTCCTACATTGCCGACAGTAAAACGTTCAAAACCAGTAAAAAGCCGACTTCTTATCACATATAACATTTGGTATACAGCACCCAGGAAAGTTTTCCCTAAAGCCAGCCGACGGCCTTCAACAAGTTGTTCCGCTATAACTTGATAAACTTGAGTCGGCCCGAGAGATGCACCGCAGAATAGGAAGCGATCCAACCAAAGGTTAAGAAAGGCAGCATGCTCTTCATCCGATACAGGCCCATTAACTCTATTATTGTTTCTAATGTATTTAGCCCATCCTTCACCCTTCGATCTGATAAGTTTATATCTGGGCTTTTTGCTAAAAGTCGATATTTGCTCACCATCTGGCCTGAGGCAGCACAGTTGAGCCACGTTCAAAAGAGTTGGGCCGACGGGACCAGTGCGACACAAGAAGGCATTGAAGCAATCTGACCAGAAATAACAGGTCGTGGCCACTAGGGTCATTGGCTTCTGGGTTGGCTAAAGAAAGGGGGATACACTCGGCTATGCCCATTTTTTCCCATTCACCCCTCTTCTGGGCTGCCACTCTAATGAACCAATTTCTCCACCGTTTTATAGCGCGAACAATTAAAACGCACTGTGTGCATGTCAGGAAATTACAGCGCAATTAAAGCGGTAGTTACTGAATGAGGGTTAGCAGTTAGCCGATGGAACAAAAGCCGATGGTTAGAACTTTTGAGAGATAACAAGTCATCTCTCAAAAATAGGGGCATATGTTTGCACCAAAATTTGGCAAGTATGGTTAAATCGGCAGTCCAAAAAACAACAAGATACGATTAGGATAACAGATCAAGATATTTGGAAACGAGACAGATCGTTAAGAAAATCACCCTCAAAATAGAGGCCGATACGGATATAACTCCCAAAACGTGTCGTACTGGGACTCTATCGGCCGGTGGATATAAAAGGTGGACAAGGGGAGCTGCAAAAGAACAACACAATCAAATACACAGATTTACATTATTCTCTTTTTCCTGTCGACTAGGAGTAGCTTTTGTAACTTAGAATCTTCTCTGTAATTCGATTTTGATCAATAAAGTTGCGCATCGCCGATTGTTGATCTTCATCAATTACGCCCAGGTTTGATTTATTCTGATTTTGCTACGCATCGCCTTCTTTAGAATCGATCTACCTTTATCCTCCGATTAGCCTTAATCGGCTAGTTGGACTTACCCTTTTGCCTCGATTTAATCGGGATCTTCACGATCGGCTTTAAGCTTAGTTCATTTCTACCTTGTCGATTACAAGTCAAATCGACTGGCACGCTTTGAACCAGGTGTTCGTCTGGTGTGCTGTTGTCAGAGACCCTACTTCAAGTTTTTGACATCAACAGGTTGTCTTTTGAGTAATCAACTGCAACGGAAGAAGTTTTTATTTCTTTAAACCTGAAAGTAAGAGAGAATGCATCAGGCATCAGTAGATTAGCACATGAATGGTGTTTAAGTCCAAGCTACCGCAACAAGGAGTAGTACTATTCTTCACCTGGACTCTTCTCTAGTATCTCTGACCTAGAAAAATAAAACACATGAGGGGTCATAGTTCATCGGTCCATCACATGGTTATAGTGCTATCCCAGCAAACCAGTAGCGACCTGATTTATTGGCAGCTATAATTATGATCAGCTCGGTTGTCTACTGACAAGGAAATGGTAGAGCAACACTGAGGATCTATACATATCAACAATAAAGTATTGTGTTTCATTCAACCTTTTTTGTGTGTAATTTAGTTCATGTTCACAGGAATTAATAACTATAAACTGCACTGTACAATTTTTGTGCTAAAACTAACAGGATTCCTGGGAGGTATTCTTGAAAGGTGATTGAGAAGGCAGCATATCTGAAGGCAATATATTTGAAGGCAAATCACTACACTTGTGTTCTTGAAAGGTGATTGACCCTTCTGGACAAATAATTTTTTGATTAAAGGAAGCTAGGCAGTTCTTTATGTATCAATCTAGCCTTTTCCATTGTGTATGCAGCAGAGCATTAAAATTGTGCATTGTGGTGCAAAAGTGATGTGTTTGTACTAATCGGACACTTATTTAGGATCCCTCAATGTTCAAGTTTTCTGAATTGTGTTTGTACTGGGCTATTCTGAGAGCCGGTTATTGCTAACGTTCTGTAGCTAGGTACTTGGTTTGTCATCTTGTTGACAATCGAAGTATCATCTAAACAAGAAAGAGAGGTGACAACCACTAATGAATGGGTATGAGTGGGTTATGAGCAACTGAGGGATGAAAGAGATTGTTACAGTATGTTCAGAATGAGTAAGGATGTATTTTACAGCTTGCATGAAACCTTGGTCACAAAATATGATTTGAAATCAACTAGGGATATGAGTTCTACAGAATCTTTGGCTACGTTTTTGTGGGCAGTTGGTGTCCCTCAGTCAGTTAGGTAGGTCACAAACCGCTTCAAGAGGTCAAGTGAAACAGTCCATAGAAAGTTTCTTGAAGTCTTGCAATGTTTGTATCATTTATCTGAACATATTATTAAACCAAGAGATGCAGAATTTGAAACACTGCACAAAGACTTCGAGATAATAGATTATCTCCTCATTTCAACAATTGCATAGGTGCAATTGATGGCACGCATATACTTGTTGTTGTGCCAGCGGACGAGCAGGTTGTCCACATAGGTTGCCATGGATATACGTCTCAAAATGTGAAGGCGGTATGTGACTTCGACATAAGGTTCACATTTGTTATTGCCAGATGGCCGGGTTCGGCGCATGACGCAAGGATATTCAATAATATTTTGGACAAGTATTCAAATCTGTTTCCACATCCTCCCGACGGTAATTTTCTTCTTTGAAAATAAAATTAATTTATATGATGATATTCTCGGTTTGCATCATCCACTACTACAGAAAGGTTTATATTAGACTCCACTTCACAGACGGTTTTAAAAAACCGTCTGTTATGATAAACATCACAGACGATTCTCTAGTGCAACCGTCAGTGATTTAATCACAAACGGTTCTCTTTATGAACCGTCAGTCATATCATAAACGGTTTTAGTTAAAACTCGTTTGTGATCATATCATGGACGGTCTTAACTAGGAACCGTCTGTGATAAGGTAATATCACAGATGATTCTAACTAGAAATCGTCTGTGATATGACCTGAGACCCCTATATAAGCATACTGATAGAGGTTTGTAGCGCAAAATCCATGCGTTTCGTCTCCTGCAAACCCTAGCCCCCCGGCAATCCTCCTTCTCGGCAACCTCCTCCCCGGCGACTTTCGCGAGCACCTGCTTCTCCCCGCCGGCTACCTCCTCCTCCCCGACCGTCGGCTACCCTCGTCCGCGAGCACCTCCTCCTCCCCGTCGGCTACCTCCTCATCCGCGAGCACCTCCTCCTCATCTCCGTCGGTGAGTTGTGTATGAAACCGATATGCTTGACTAGGTTATTGTGTTTATGAATGATATTTGTGAATGATGTTTAGAAAGAATGAGGTTGTAACTAAAGAATTGTAGCTCAAATGCTTGACTAGGGAAACCATTTTGAGTTTGTGAATTAATGATGTTTGTGAATGATGTTTAGAAGGAATAAGGTTGTATATAGGATTCATGATGGTTGAATAAAACTGGATATATGATTCATGAGAGGTCAAACATAAAATTCTTAGCAAGCTGCATATATATAGCTTAGCAAGCTCTAATGCCTCATTAGGTCACCGCAACGCAATTTCATTTTTTATGTCAATATGTTGAGATCTTTATTTCTTTGTATGGATTAGTTTGCTAGCTAGGCCTGAGGTACATATATAGCAGAACATAAAATTCATATAATCTAGAATTCAACATTAAACTTGTTATATCACACAAGGATTGATGTCTTAGAGCTACTATGTGTTGAATGTTCAATACTTCTTTTGTGCCTATACTAGGTGATAATGTTTGAAACTTATGTACGTGTTGATGCGACAACAGCCCGATCTTCCGATAGGTTCTATTTTTGCGGAACGGAGATGTTGGTGTTCCAAGGGCTTCCAATCAGCAAAGATTGAATCCTTGCAATCGCTACACCCACGCACCTGTCGTTATCAACCGTGCTCACGCCCGGATGACCTAATCACGAAGGTTAATTCCTGCACGCAATAGAAGAAACGAGCAAGAACGAGAAAGAAAGCAATCTGACAATTCAAAACAATCAAAGTTGAGGTTATCTCTTTCACCAAACCAGGTCTTGCGACACTACTCCGATGAACAAGTGTTTCACACGCAATGGGGAACAAACTTAGCAAAATAACCTGCCCTAAACTGATGACGGCGGCTTGTTTTAATGATGTGGAAAGGGAGAGGGCAGCCGCGGCCAGGGAGAGGGTGTGCTAGGGTTGCCTCCCACGTCCACAACCTGGGCTTGGACCCTCTGTCGAGATACAAGGCCCGTGGCACAAAGAAAAGGTGGCGCAGCACCGTCCAGAAAACAGCAGCCACTTGTTACGAATATTTGGAAGCCTTACCTATATAATTTGGAGGTGATGTTAGATCTATTGGAAAGATCATGAAATAACCTTTCAATAGAGTACTTATACACCTCCGAATGATGCCGTATGAGAAAGTTATGGCCGTTTGAATCCAAGGCTGTCAGGCTGACTCCAACTCGAATTGCAGCTCGAAATAATTTGCTCTCCGAATTGAGGATGGAGACTTGGCATGGTATCTTCACCAATATTCCTAAGTAACAACAAATCACGATATCCATTAGGTAGCATACCATCCCTATTAAAATAATTATGAACAGCGAGGAACGAGCTCACCTTATGATTTAATTGACGAGCACGAGCTCGTGTCATTGGAACTTGAAGTGGTGAAACATGAGGAACAGCGGTTGTAGTGTGTGTATCCAAGGAATGGATGTCCTCATCATCCTCCTCCTCTAAAATTGGAGTCGTCCTTGACTCAGGCTCATCTTCTTCTCCCACATACGGCTTTAAATCTGAAATGTTAAATGTGGTACTAACCCCGAAATCTGCAGGCAACTTAAGCTTATAGGCATTGTCATTAATCTTTTCAAGCACTTTAAAAGGACCATCAGCTCGAGGCATTAATTTAGACTTTCTCAACTCGAGGAATCTATCTTTACGCAAATGTAACCAGACAAGATCACCAGGTTCAAAGGTTAAATGTTTTCGTCCCTGGCTACCATAAACTCTATATTTCTCATTCATCTTTTCAATATTTTCTTTAACCAATTCATGCATTTTCAGAACCAATTCAGCTCATTTCTTAGCATCAAAATTAGATTTTTCAGAAGTAGGTAAATGTAGTAAATCAATAGGAGCACGTGGATTAAACCCATATACTACATGAAATGGACTTACCTTGGTGGTGGAGTGTACTGCCCTGTTGTATGCAAATTCAATATGAGGTAGACACTCTTCTCACATCTTCAAATTCTTCTTGAGGATAGCAGTAGCATAGTTGACAATGTGCGATTGACGACTTAAATCATCCGTCGTTTTGGGGATGACAAGTAGTAGAGAAAAGTAGCTTTGTCCCCAATTTATTCCATAAGCTTCTCCAAAAATGACTCAAAAACTTCGCATCACGATCTGAAACAATAGTATTGGGCACGCCGTGTAAACGAACTATCTCCCTGAAAAATAATTTAGCAACATTTGTAGCATCGTCGCTCTTATGACAAGGTATAAAATGTGCCATTTTAGAAAAATGATCAACCACCACAAATATACTATCCCTCCCCCTCTTAGTCCTAGGCAATCCTAATACAAAATCCATTGAAATATCCGCCCACAGAACGCTAGGAACAGGAAGAGGCAAATAAAGACCATTCGGGTTCAAATGGGATTTAGCTTTATTGCAAGTGGTGCATCGTGACACATAACGCTCGACGTCGCGCCTCATCTTAGGCCAAAAGAAATGTGCAGCAAGTACATCTTCCATCTTCTTCACCCCAAAATGTCCCATCAAACCACCTCCATGCGCTTCCTGCAAAAACAAAAAACGAATAGAGCTAGCTGGAACACATAGCTTGTTAGCACGATACAACAATCCATCATTCAGCACTTACTTATTCCATGTTCTTCCTTCTCTACAATTCATGTAAACATCTTTAAAATCCAAATCATTAGCATATAATTCTTTTATCGTTTCTAAGCCAAAAATTTTATGATCAGTTGTGATAACAAAGTATATCGTCGAGACAACGCATCGGCAATTACATTGTCCTTACCTTTCTTGTGCTTAATGATATATGGAAATGACTCTATGAACTCAACCCATTTAGCATGTCGTTTATTTAGTTTAGCTTGACTTCTAATATATTTCAAAGATTCATGATCGGAATGAATAACAAATTCTTTGGGCCAAAGGTAGTGTTGCCACGTTTCTAACACACGCACTAAAGCATACAATTCTTTGTCATATGTAGAATAATTCAGAGCTGGCCCATTCAATTTCTCACTAAAATATGTAATGGGTTTACCTTCTTGTATCAATACTCCTCCTATTCCAATCCCACTAGCATCACACTCTAACTCAAAAGTTTTACCGAAGTCTGGAAGCTGAAGTTGAGGGGCATTGGTAAGCTCCTCCTTTAGTACCCTAAAAGCATGTTCTTGTGCTGGTCCCCAATGAAAAGGGGCACCCTTCTTTGTCAACTCATTCAGCGGGGCAGCAATGGTGCTGAAATCTTTCACAAAACGTCTATAGGACCCTGCAAGATCATGAAAACTTCTCAGCTGTGTGACTGTCTCAGGGGTCGGCCAGCTCTTGATGGCTTCAATTTTTGCTTCATCCACTTCAATTCCCTGTGGAGTAACAACATAGCCAAGAAAAGAGACTCAATCCGTGCAAAATGTGCATTTCTCAAGATTACCAAACAAACGTGCATCTCTCAAAACATTAAAAACAGCACGTAAATGTTCCATGTGTTCTTTGTGTGACTTGCTATAGATCAAAATATCATCAAAATAAACCACCACAAATTTTCCAATAAAAGCACGTAAAACTTCGTTCATTAGCCGCATGAAAGTGCTAGGTGCGTTAGTTAACCCAAAAGGCATTACTAACCACTCATATAATCCGAACTTAGTTTTGAAAGCCGTTTTCCTTCATCTCCCAACTTCATTCTAATTTGGTGGTATCCACTTCGCAAGTCTACCTTAGAAAAAATGATAGAACCACTTAACTCATCAAGCATGTCGTCTAAGTGAGGAATAGGATGACGATACCTTATTGTGATATTATTAATGGCTCTACAATCTACGCACATTCGCCAACTACCGTCTTTCTAAGGAACCAAAATAATAGGAACGACACAAGGACTAAGGCTCTCGTACATACCCTCGGTCCAATAAGTCTTTGACTTGGCGCTGAACTTCCTTAGTCTCTTCGGGGTTGGTTCGGTAAGGCGCACGGTTTGGCAACGTCGCTCCCGGAATCAAGTCAATTTGATGCTCAATTCCTCTCATAGGTGGCAGCCCCGGGGGAAGCTCATCCGGAAATACATCCTCGTACTCCTGCAAAAGGTTAGTGACAGTAGGAGGCATGGACAGAGGCAATTTATCAAGAGAAAAATAAGCCTCTTTGCAAATCAAAGCATAGCAAACCGAGGTAGACACATCAAGCTCAAGTAAATCAGATTTTGTAGCAAGCATGTTAGCACCCTTCAATTTAATTCCCGTCTTCTTAACACTAGGTGCTTTCTTTTCCTTTTTAGGTGGGAAAACTTCTTTAGCTACAATCTGATTTTCAGTTTTAGTATCCTTCACCTTACGTTCTTTTTCAGCTCTATCTAACTCATCTTTCAAAATTGCAGCAGGGGTCATTGGAATTAATTCAACGGTTCTTCCCTTATGTGTGAAAGTGTATCTATTGCTCCTACCATGGTGTAAAACATCAGTATCATATTGCCAAGGCCTACCTAAAAGCAAAGAACAAGCTTGCATAGGCACTATATCAAAATTTGCATGATCATGGTAGATACCTATTGAAAAATACACTCTCACAATCTTATTTACCTTTAACTTACCGCAAGAGTTGAACCATTGAATGTAATATGGCCGCGGGTGCTGTTGCGTGGTCAAGCCAAGCTTCTCGACCAACTCAGTGCTAGCAAGGTTGTTGCAACTACCTCCATCAATGATGACACGACATGATCTTCCCTTCACAATGAACTT
This sequence comes from Otatea glauca, assembly GCA_036346275.1. NCBI lineage: Eukaryota > Viridiplantae > Streptophyta > Magnoliopsida > Poales > Poaceae > Otatea > Otatea glauca. The sequence continues at coordinate 49,367,009 of CM070728.1, read as the reverse complement.
CGATTGGAACAAGGTGTGACGCTGATTTTGCTCCGCTCTCTCCATTTGAGCACTAAGTACTCGCTGTGCTATAATGGTCATGTACCTCTTGGAAGCTTCAACTCCAAATCTGTCCACTCCATCATCATCGCTACCCGTCTCATGTTCGTCACCTGCAGGGTTAGCCGAAACAAGAGCCAAATTTTCGTCATCAATATCACTAGCACTGGTATACTCACTATCATCTTTGGCAATGAGAGCCCACTGATTTGGACATTTTTTCATCACATGACCCCATCCCTTGCAGCGATAGCACTGCGTGTCACGTATCCTGCTCGTGGAAGCAACCGATGACGCGCTCTTTGCCAGTGCTTGCACCGTCGCTGATTTGCTTACTGCAGGAGCACGTGGTTGTGGTGTGGAATCAGCGGAACATGCACGGAAAGAAGATGAAGTAGAGCGACCAGCAGAAGGTGCCATAGGTGGCGCCCTAGGTGTGGCCCGAGTTGGAGGAGATCCTCCGAAAGAAACTCCTCGTGATCGAGCTTGTCGTCCCTGTACTTCCCTTTCAGCTTTGCAAGCAAGATGAAACAAACGAGTGATATTATGATAATCCTTATACTCTAATATGTCTCGAATTTCACGATTTAAACCCCCAAAAAATCTAGACATTTTTGCATCCTCATCCTCTTGCACTTTACAACGCAACATACCAATTTGTAACTCCTGATAATACTCTTCTACGGACTTATTACCTTGTGTCTAGCGCTGTAATTTATTCAATAAATCTCTAGCATAATATGAGGGTACAAATCTAACTCGCATGCATTCTTTCAAACCATTCCAAGTGGTAGGGACATTATCTGTTTGTTTAATTTCATGCCACCAATATGATGCAAAGTTAGTAAATTCACTGGTGGCAAGTCTTATTCTATGTTCTTCTGGGACTTCAAAGCATGAAAATTTTTGATCCACAGATAGCTCCCATTCTAAATATTCATCCGGATTATAATGACCCGCAAAAGATGGTATGGTAAACTTAACTTTAGAAAATGCATCATTAACATTACCATGATGTCGATTAGCGTTACCATTGTTACCTCCCATACCATGATGATTACGGCGAAGACGATCACGGAAACGGGCATTCTGTTCAGTACCACGATCATCTATATTGCCGACACTTTCTTCACCTTCATCATCCTCTATGTCGTCGACGGGGAATGCTTCTTCATCTCTAGGGGTAGCAAGATTGCCCACCCTTCGACCTCCAGTGGGAGGTGCAGGACCTACTGGTGGAGGCGGCTGCCTCTCAAGGTACTCCATTCTTGTGATGAGGTTGGCAATGCTCCGCTCGATTCGCTCCATCCTATGTTCATTATCTTGAGCAAGCTTGGTGAGGTTTGCGTCGATGCCTCTCAACGCGCTTTGATGATCCTCCACGTACTTCATGAGATCAATTTTTAAAACACATTCGTCTCCATCCGGAATTTCATTATGTGATCCTGTCATTGTTAGTAGAAGACAAGAGAAAAAAAACACGGAGTATATATTCTTACTACCAACTACTAGGTGGTGGACAAAGGGTAAAGATCACTCTTGCTCAAGCTTCTTACGAAACTCTTGTAAGTTTCTTACCTACTGTGACAGGCGGTGCAATCCGGTAGGCTGGTTCGTGACAACTGGTGGCAGTGATGGAGCTAGCGAGTGCAAAGTAAATCTGTAACTGAGTTGAAAGTAAAGTGGAGCTCGGAAGGCTATGTATATGTAGCAAGGATTAGCAATAATTCAATTCAGAAATTGCAAGACTGAAAACTAGTCCCAAGCTAGTCTGTGTTGCTGACCTAAACTCGTCTCGAACCTAGTTCAAGCAAAAAGAAGCACACAAATGCAAAGGACTGAAAGGATGCTTCTGATTTTTTTGTGCGGCTTTTTTTTTGTTGCACTTGCCTTTTTTTCCTCACTTCTCTTTTTTTTTGTATGCACCTTTGCCTCTCTTTTTTTAACTCAAAGGCATACCTCTTAGTCAAGTAGGGATGGACAACAAAGCAAAAATATCATGTTTTGGGGCAAGGGAAAACATTAAACAGATGACCAAAAGAAATGGCAGAAACAGCTCAGCAAACTTTCAGGGCTCGGAACTCGATCTTAGAGGCCGATTTTGAGGGTCAAAAATTGCACAAGTCTAAAGACGTGTGGTTTTTTCACATGCGCCTCGTCGTCCTCTTTGAAACAAAAAAAAAGTATGCCCCAATCGGAATTCGTATGCAAAAGTTATGCCTATTTTACTGAGCACTGCGCAATCTAGACCTCGACTCAACTAGAATCGATGAACACGACGATTCGGCAAGGGACCAAAATTCAGAAAAGAAAAACTGAATGTGAAATTGCAGGCACAAAGTGTTTTGGACAGGGATAAAAATGATGAACAAATATTTTTTTTGTGGGGCAATTTTCTGGACGCTAGGACGAAGAACAGAATTAATCTAAAGGGGAAAAGTGCTGATACCTAACGGGCAATGCAGCTCTGATACCACTTGATGCGACAACGGCCCGATCTTTCAATAGGTTCTATTTTTGCAGAATGAAGATGTTCACGTTCCAAGGGCTTCAATCAGCGAAGATTGAATCCTTGCAATCGCTACACCCACGCACCTGTCGTTATCAACCGTGCTCACGCCCGAATGACCTAACCACGAAGGTTAATTCCTGCACGCAATAGAAGAAATGAGCAAGAACGAGAAAGAAAGCAATATGACAATTCAAAACGATCAAAGTTGAGGTTATCTCTTTCATCAAATCAGGTCTTGCAACACTACTCTGATGAACAAGTGTTTCACACGAAATGGGGAACAAACTTAGCAAAATAACCTGTCCTAAACTGATGACGGCGGCTTGTTTTAATGATGTGGAAAGGGAGAGGGCAGACGTGGCCATGGAGAGGGTGTGCTAGGGTTGCCTCCCACGTCCACAACCTGGGCTTGGACCCTCTGTCGAGATACAAGGCCCGTGGCCCAAAGAAAAGGTGGCGCAACACCGTCTAGAAAACAGCTGCCACTTGTTACGACTATTTGGAAGCCTTCCCTATATAATTTGGATGTGAGGTTAGATCCATTGGAAAGATCATGAAATAACCTTTCAATAGAGTACTTATACACCTCCGAATGACGCCGTATGAGAAAGTTATGGCCGTTTGAATCCAAGGCTGTCAGGCTGACTCCAACTCGAATTGTAGCTCGAAATAATTTGCTCTCCGAATTGAGGATGGAGACTTGGCATGGCATCTTCACAGGGGCGGATCTACAGGGTATGCCCAGTGAGCCGCGGCATACCCTGTAGATTTGGCCTAATCTATACATGTTCTCGTCATAATCTGTCACAACAACCTTGCCAGATTTATAACTTTTGATCCGTAAGTCCGATCGTGCTAATTCGTTTTTAGTTAGATGCGTATTGGAATCTTGTTTATTCTGTTCAAAATTTAGGTCAATCCAACGGTTGGATCTCTAAGAATTCGTGATTTACCAAACACATCTACTCTGTTTTATTGAATACGAAGCAATTATTTGAGTTTGAATTGGGGTGAATTTTTTGTAGATCAAAAATTTGATTTTAGCTTCCGCACAATCATTCACCCCGCTCTGATTGCTAGTTTAGTATATTTCGATCACACACATATACTTTATTCGACTCCTACTATAGCACATAGTTATATCTTTATTTATTGCTTATCTTAGTTAGTATTTTAACAACTCAATGGACGTATTTTATTTGCAAGGTTTTTAAATTATGAAGAGGAACGGAGACATTGCATCTCTTTTTCGGAAACATGCAGCAAAGAAGGCTGCTACTACTTCACCTCCTCTCTCGTCACAAACTGCAACATTGAGCAAGATATTTTCTTCAAAATGGAAGAAGATGATATAATCAAGAGTTTTATGGCCATTAGAAGGCGTACACCGAACAAGAAGAAGTAATATTATAGGTATATAAGCTTCTTTTAAATATATTATCTTGTTTTTAATTATTTTTTTACTTGTATACTGAATTGCTCAATAAATTTTAAATCGTTTACCGAATTATTTTTTGATCGGCATACCCTAGGTTTAAATCCTAGATTCGCCACTGCATCTTCACCAATATTCCTAAGTAACAACAAATCATGATGTCCATTAGGTAGCATACCATCCCTATTAAAATAATTATGAACAGCGAGGAACGAGCTCACCTTATGATTTAATTGACGAGCACGAGCTCGTGTCATTGGACCTTGAAGTGGTGAAACATGAGTGTCGACGATCGGGACCGTCGACCGCAAAGAAAGGGAGGGAAGGATCGTACGGAGGGCAAGGCCCAGAGTTTCGTTCGTCCGGGTGGCACCCTCGGCGGGCGCACTAAGCAAGGGAACCTGCGCAACCAAACAGGGGACACAAGGTTTATACTGGTTCGGGCTGAACCCCCTACTCCAGTTCGTGTGGTGGTGTTGTATTGCCTTTAGTGTAGATGGTTACACAGTGTTTACAAGAGCGAGCTAAGAGCCTTAGCGCAAGAATGCTCGTTGCTTAACTAGAAGAATCCCCCTTTCCCGGGTTCTGCCTCCCTTTAAGCGGTAGGAAGGCGGAGTTACCTCGAGAAGGCGGGAAGGGCGAGGTGACCTATACTAAGAGCTTTGGTCCTTCGTCACGCTGATCGGTCACCGCTTCGTCCCCCCACGCCGGGCCGGTAGTCTCGTTAGTCGAGGCGGTTAGGTATTTCAGGGAAATGGCGTGCACATTCATGTGATCTGACGAGTGTTGACGTTCTTTATTCATGGCGTTAGTCTTTGCCTTGGGAGGAGCGTGTCTTTGTCTTGTCGTGGCCGGTCGATGGGGCTGGAAGCATGACCCGGCGACCATTAAACCATCTTGGGAAGGGGCCACCGCTCGTATAGTCGCCGATTGACCCCATCCGTGGGGTGCGTGGTCATTGGTGGTGGAGGCTTCGACACGCGACCCTTAGCGGGGTTGCCTTGGCTTGATTGGGTCGGGGATCCCGACCACCGCGGAGGTCGGGAGCTCGGCTTAGTGGTCGGGGACCCGTCCCGCTGCGGAGGTCGGGAGCCCGACCCGCCAGGTCGGGAAGAGCTCGGAGAGGTCCGCCAGGTCGGGGAAGAGCTCGGAGAGGTCCGCCAGGTCAGGGAAGAGCTCGGAGAGGTCCGCCAGGTCGGGGAAGAGTGTCCCCGGTGGCCTCTTGAGACCTTTGGTCGGATCCCGACTGGTAACAGTCCGCTCGGCGCCCGGCCGTGGATCGAGACGTCTCGCTGGGTTTGGAGCAGATCCCAGGCACGAGAGGGGAACGGACACGTGTCGTGGGGGCGCGCTAGGCTGTCCGATCCCGACAACCCGGCCCGAGGCTCAAAGCGATGCGAGACTCTAGGCTCTTAAGTCGATGTCTTGTTCGAAGAGGATTCCCATCGGACACATACTTGACTTTCTTTGTTTTGTTTTCCGGATGGGCCCAGAAGCTCGGGGGCCTCGTGGGCGGGAAGTTGAAGGAATAAGTGCATCGGATGTGTGGAGGGGCCGCGCGCACGGGGTTTTGAAAGGCCCACGACGTCTCGGCTTACGCCGTCGGCTCTGGCGCGCTTTTGAGGCGATGGTGGCGCCAGAGATGAGGCATCTTTAAAACCGGAGGGTCTTATCCTTTAGGATTTCACTTCCGTTTCGTACTTTTGCCTTCTTCCTCCTTGTCCCTCTACGTCAACGCCTTCTAGCCCTTGATTGCGACCCCGCTCTCCCTCCTCCCTTTTGACCTTGACTCCATGGCGAAGTTTGGGAGGAGCACACTCACCGCAGAACGGATGAGGGAGATGGAGTCTTTGGGGCTTCTGGACCCGTTCTCCTGGCGGCTTCCTTCCGGGGAGAAAGTGTCGCGACCTCGGGATGACGAGATCGTGAGCACAGAGCAGTACATGCTCTTTGGGCTGCGGACCCCGGAAAGTGACTTCTTGGCTGTGGTCCTTGCGCAGTGCGAGATCGAGCTCGTGAACTTGGTGCCGAACTCCCTCCTTCTCCTTTCTGTTTTCGCACATCTTTGCGAGGGGTTCTTGGGCAGGCTCCCTACCCCCTCGCTTTTCTTCCGTTTTACTCCTGTCACTTTGCGAAGACCCGTCGTCGGGTGCCTCTATTTTCAGCTGCGGGCAGGACTCCCTTGTACCTTCCCCCAAATCCCGACCCGGGACTTGCTCGGGCCGTGGGCGAAAAAATGGTTTTATTTGAAGAAGGGCGAGGAGGTGGGCTTGCTTATAACGGCGCCCGGCCGAAGAGAAGCGGAGACCCACGAGCTGAGGACTCGGTGGGCGACCGTGAAGTGGCCGCCTTCATCCACATGCGCCATGCGGGCCTTAAAGGCGAGACGGTCGTTCGACTACTGCGAATCGGGTGCTCCCTCTACGGAGGAGGTTGCACCCTTTCTTTGAGATCACCGGGAGGTGCGACGCCACCCGGGAAAGTCACGAGGGTAAGTGTTGTCCGATCTCAGATCCTTTCGGACCTTGGTCGGAGTTCCCTTATCTCCTGATGCTTTATTCCTGATCTCGCAGCACCGAGGTCGGCATGGGTCGTTTCGAGGATGCAGGAGATCTTTGGGAAGGCCGCCAACTCCTTCGACCTTGGCGGCAACGTCCCCAAGAACATCTTGGGGCGTAGCAGCGAGGTAATAGCCTTTTACTTTGGCCCTTGCTTTGGGTGCTCGGACTCGGATGCTTATTGCGGTGAGCTCGCGTAGGCAACCAAGAGCTCGGGATCTGGCCGGCGCTTGCTACCGTTTCTGGCCCAAACAAAGGCAAGAAGGGGGGCAAGAAGCCGGCTCTCGACGCTCCAAAGCAAATCGCCAAGAAGCCCCACATCGAGTGGGGCGACCGGGTCGTGGTGAGTTTAGACCCCCGAGCTCAGGGGTACCCGGGTTCGAGCTTGGTCCCATCGGGCCAGCTTTTTTCTTTTTTGGTTCACCCACTAACCCTCGCTTTTGCCAGCAACAAGAGGCGGCTTCGGCCGCGAGAGCCCTGGGTACGCGGTGAGCAACGGGTTCGACAACAAGCTCTGAGGGGAAGCCCTCCCGCCCGCCGAGGAGCGGTCATGCGGTCTGACCTCCGTACATTTTCGTCATCCCACCCCATTGCGGCGTTGGCGTCAGAGGTACCGACCTTCTGTGGTCGAGCGCGCCGGGAGGAGGATTATGAGGACGATTACCGCCTCGTGGAGCGACCCAGGAAGCGGCAGATGCTGCTTGCCGCGTCCTCCGAGGAGGACGAAGCGGCCGAGGGAGGGTTGGTTGAAAGCGTCATGACCATGGACGTCGTGATTGGAGATGCTGCTGTCGGGAGCACCGTAGCCGAAGGGGCCGTAGTCGAGGGTGGCGTCGTCGTTGCACCCCTGGTGGGGGCGTCCCCGGGGGTAGAGTCCTCGGGAAAGCGGAGAGCCGAATCGCCCCCGCAGGGGGGGCCGGTAAAGAAGGCGAGGTTGCCGCGCGCCCGTTCGGCGCGGTAAGTTCCCCCCCATTTCTAACTTTGTGGTGGTGGGGCCGACTGAGCATCTTTTAATAATATGCCGTGTGCAGCTCATACACCGGGGCGGTCGTGGCACCGGTCCATCGTCCGACCCCGGTGCCTCCGACCAAGGCGCTTTGATTGCGCTCGTGATCGAGGGCGGCGTTGCCGCCGTGCCCAGGTGGAGCCGTCCACCTTCGGCGGCCGAGGACCCTTCCATGTCGAGGCGGCGGGGCCGTCGAGCCACTCAGCCGCCCAGGAGGTCCAACCGCCATTGTCGTGGCGAAGTGGATCTCCACGGTCGCCGGGGTGCTGTCGCTCTGTGCGCGGAGGCCACCGAGGATGTAACCGCGGCGTCTTGCCTCAAATTCGATGGCGTTGTCGACTTGTCTTGTTGGAGGACCGGTTAGTGGAGGTAAGATCGATCGTGGCGTCACCTCCTCCTTCCCTCCCTTTTCTTAGTGGTCATGGTGGGTTTTTCTTTGCCTTCGCGTTGGTTTCCGGGGTACAACATTGCTTGAACACGTGCTCGCTTCCTAGGCCCTTATGCGGCGTCCTCGAAATCAATCGAGAGGACATCGCCGAGCTAGAAGCCACCGTGTCGCGGCCAAGAGGAAGTCTCGTGCCTAAAGGAGGCCCAGCCCTCGAGCTCGCGCGGCCGTCGAGGCCGAAGGGAGCGTGTGGCCTAGGAGGTATCGCCATAGCGCTCTCAAAAGCCATCAAGGGGGAGCGGAGGAGGCGGAGAGACTTGCGGGTCCGTTGAGGCGCGGGACGTCTTCGATGAGGACCGCGCGCGTCGATGGAGATCGGCGCCTCAAGCTCGAGATCTCCGACCTTCGCTTCGAGGCGCAGTCGCGCGGCGAGGGCCTCCTCCGAGCTCGAGGCTAAAGGTGAGCTCGAGAAGGCGGTCGCGGGGTTGGAGACGAGGCCACCGAGCGGAAACTAAGGCGGTGAGGCCGAGGCCGAGAATGCTAGTCTTGGGAGAAGGCCGCGCAGTGGCTCGGCTGGGAAAGACGCCTTGGCCCAGCTCAAAGCGGCCGTGACCGGGTTGACAAGGCGGCCGAGGTCATCGTCTTGCGGCGGAGGGTTTCCGACCTCGAACGGGAAAAACTAGCCCGAGACATGTCTCTGTAAACTTTAAAGTTAGCGGATGGGTCCAGGGGCAAAAGATTCCCCCTTGTAAAGATAAAACAACTTTATGCTAAGCTTTATAGAGTTGTGTTTCTTTGGAGGACTTAGCTTATTTGCAGTGCATCAGGCCGCGATGTGTACTTTGTGCAGGCTAATTCTTGGAAGGGTCGAATCGATCTTGGATCGTGGCGCGTGGCGAGCACGCGTTCTGCGGACCCTACGCCACGAGGCCTACCTTTTCGCCCGAATTACTCGGTTAAGCCGTGGTATGTCGATGCCGATGTTGATTCAACGAGGCCTCGCCGAAATCACTCGGGCGGCACGACTTCGGGTTGACATGTCTCGATAATTTGGTGCGGGAATTAGTCGACATTGCGGCAAAGCGACTTATTGCGATCGAGATCATCCACGGTGGTAATCTTAGGGTTGCGACCTCGGATCTGAAAATGTCATCGCCCGGGCGCTTCTTGAGGACGTTCAGCGGTCGGTAACACGGGGAATAAGCCGGCTTACCGATAAGGATCGTTTTCTCTGCGGCCTCCGAGCGAGGATGCATCGGGCTCGGGATCTTTGGCATCCCCGAGGCGAACCCGAGAGCGTGGTCCCCACCGAGGCCTCGCTGGCGATGCTCGAGTTTGGGCACAACTCGGTGGTAAGCACAGGATAGCTCAAGCTGGACCAGATTTTAGGCCTTGGGTCTGACTCGTCGAGCTCGGCAAGACCCCCTCAGAGGGCGGTTTAGAGATTCGAACCTAGCCACCCGCCCGGGAAAGGTCGGCTTAGAACGACAGCAGTCATCCGGCGGTGAATCCCAAATCTGCGACCTCCGAGCACAGGAAAAGTCATCGGGCTCGGGCGCCCTCGAGAACGTTCAATGGTTGGCGACGGGGATGGCGGCTTACCCGATAACGATCGCCTTATCGCGGCCCCGATCCTGGGAATGCCCGGGCGGGTTGTTCATCCCCGGCGAACCTAGAGAACGTGACCCGGCGCCGCAAGAAAGAACACGCATGGGCGCCCGAGGCCGAGCCGCCGCGTGGCCTTATGGTTGCCCTTATAGCCACGCCGCGGGGTCGGGCCGCCCGAGGAGTTCTAAGAAGAAATTACTTTGGTTAAAAAAGGGATGGACGAGACGCCGCGTCCGAGGGCCTTTAAGATGGCGCGACCTTCGACCGAAGGAATCTGCAACTTATGGTCGTGGCGGAACATCAACCCTTCTATAAATCGAAAGAGATTAGCACGGAAATCGGAAGAAAACTTTACTATGGCCACGAACCTGGGCCGGACCAGGGGATGGCAACACAAAAGCCTTGAGCACGCCCCGAGGCGCCAGAGCTCAGAACACAGGAACGAACATAGCAACAAAGAAAGAGCCACCTTAACTTAACGATGGGTGAAGAGGGCGCTAGGCGTAGAACTTCCGAGGCGGCCTCGTTCCACGAGCTCGTGAGCTCCACGCCATCGAGGGACCGCCAGACAGTAAGCTCCGCGGCTTCTTTGAGATGACTCGAAGGGGCCTCCACGCGGCGAGGGGCTGCTTGTTGGTGTGGGAGCGATCTTGGATCCGTCTTAGGACCAGTCCCGGCGTGGAAGCCCACAGGTCGGACAGCTCGGGCGGCATGTCTGCGGAGATCTTGCGGTGTGGCGCGAGCGCAGGCCTGTGACACCTTACTTCTTCCGCCAAGGCAAGGTCGAGGGACCGCTCATGCTCGAGGTCGACCTGGTCGACCGAGCTCGTCCTAACGGAACGGAGCGCGACCTCGGATGGTAGGACAGCCTCGGCCCCGAAGACGAGCTGGAAAGGGCTTGTTCCTGTTGCCCGGCTGGTCGAGGTGCGGACAGACCAAAGGACTGTGGGGAGCTCGTCCACCCATGCCCGGCCGCGGCGACCGAGCTCGTCGAAGACTCGCTTCTTGAGCCCTTGGATGAGCTGCCCGTTGGCGCGCTCGGCCGCCCCGTTGCTCTGGGGGTGGCTCACCGAGGCATAGCAGACCTTGGTCCCCATATCCGCTGAACTCTTGGAGCAGCTTCGGTGGTGAATCTGCGTCCGTTGTCGGTGATGATCACGCAAGGACTCCGTACCTTGTGACCACAAAGGCGGAAGAACCTTACTGCGGCCTTGGCGGTGATAGCGGAGACCGTTACGCCCGATCCATTTTGAAAAGGTGTCGATCGCCACGAATAGGAACTTCTTCCCCGGCCGACCTCGGGAAGGGACCGAAATGTCGAGGCCCCACGTCGAAATGGCGAGCGAGGGAATGGTGCAGGCGTAGGCCGGTTGCCTCTACTTCGGGCGTGGCCCGCGGGGCGGCAAGAACGAGCGATGCTGTCGGGCCCCGATCACCGCAAATCCGGACCCTCTATGTATTCATGCGGTCCAAGATCACGCTAGCACACACAGGCATACTGAGGTTGCACATCACAGCACAAACACAAGGATATAAGAATAAATAGTGCAAACATGTATATAAACCGAGTTATGCGACCTTATGGTCTCCTTACGGATAAGTTAGCCACAGGGCTTACATTAATCAAAGTAAAGAAATAGCGGCGGAACATAAGTAAAAGTCGTGGAAGCCTTCATCTTGCCACAGACAACCGATGAGGCTTGCCCCTAGTTCATCGTGTCCTCGATGTACTCCTCCTCCCAAGCCGGTGTAGTCTCATCCAGCGATGTTGGGGTTGATAAGCAAGGTGGGGTGAGTACACAAGGCACTCAACAAGTAATGCACGAATGCGGCGCTATTACTATATCAGAGCTTATTCCAAAGGATTGGCTTAAATGGTTCTTTTGCATCAAGCGGCATTTTTAACCAATATCTTAGTTAGATTAAAGCGATGGAAACGATTATACGTAATAATAATTTCAAATGGTTTTTCCAGAGGATTCTCGGCACACAATATAACAGTTCATTTTTAACACTTGGCACAGCCACCACCTTCCATGTTTTGTTTATGAAAATCTACCCCTTGACTGTAATCCCCGAGCAATGCTCAATACCGTGAGCACGGCTATTCGAATAGTTTTGACACTCTGCAGAGGTTGTACACTTTACCCACAAGATACAGCCGCTCACCACACAGGTGATTGTCCGCAACAAAGCTTTTCAGGAACCTCTACCTTAACCAAAGAACCTCTCCGGTATTGCCTTCGCTATCACTTCCCTCACACAGAGCCGAAGTATAGGACCGGCCAATCACCGTTGGATGGGCACCAAGCCGTAGCAGTACGCTCCCCCATACAGATACACCCACGTGTCTTGTCACCCCGAGTATCGGAGGAAAGATATCGAACCCTAGTCAACTAGGTCTCATCCCATATCGGACATGTGGTTGTACGGGTGACTCAGATCAAAGGCTTGCAAGGTGAAGTCCTTAACTGACCAAGGCAAGACTTCCAACACTCAACAGTGGCACACAGACTCACAACACTCATCAACCCAATGCCACACAGCCCACTGCACACACCTCTTGCCACTTGCCCGATCTAAATCATTTTCCACCCCATTGATTATTGTGCAACACATGCCAGCAATAATTCAACATCGGTACGGAACCACACAGGTCGCGGTACCTCAATCTCATCATGTGGCATCATCACACCACTTTTCAAAATACATTCAATATGTCTTTAATCAATATTGTAGCATTTTCCCGAAAGAACATTCATGATTCGTTGCAAGGCTAAGCATTTACTCGCGATCTAGCCTCCCGTGTTGGCACAATATTAACATCCAACTAATATAATCAAACTTAGGGTGACAATGATTTAGGGCATACAATTAATAATTCAAGGTGGCATAACAAAATGGGTTGATTAACTACATTATCCCAAATTAATTTAAATTCATTTTAAATAATTAGCATGCATAGTTTCAAAGCATAAATTACATTTTAAAATCTGGGATCAAAATGATCAAAGCATCACTTGCCTTCAAAGAGTTGCTGGTCGTGTTACGAAGCTTGGTCTTGAGCGACGAATTCTTCCTCGAAACTTTCCGGCAAATTTGTGTCTACGCGTACAAACAAAATATGCAATAAATAGCTAATACAGAATACTAGATGACCCCAAAATTCAAATAAAATTCACCATTAAATAGCTCATAATTTTATGAATTTTTAGAAATTTGAATCACCCAAATCCGAGTTAAAATGCAAAAGTTATAGTCATTTGAAGTTTGAATAAAATCGAAAATACGAAATTAAGAAAATCCGATTTTTCTGAATTATTTTATACTTTGAAATTCGCATATATGATGTCGACATCGCGTCATGATGGCGTCAGCACAGAAATGAATTTCGGTCAAAATATTTTTATATAAAACATATTTATGGCGTCGGCGATAGCGTCGACGACACGACCGTGCACGCCCGAGGCGCCACGTCGCTCTGTCTATGGATCGGGTTCACGGCTCGGCTCGGTCTACCGTGGACTCGGTTCACTGTACGATGCAGCCACGGCAAGATCCGAACCGTTCGTTGGATCAGCGGCTAGATCTCCTCACGCGCCGTGGCGCGCACCGAGATCGCGCGACACGCGTCGCGCATCCAGCGGTCGACCACGCATCCAATGCGGCGGCGCTCGGCTCGCGCCTCCACGCGTCGCACATCCAGCGGCGCTCGGATCCAACGGCCGACCGCGCCCGTCCTCGACGTCTCGGTTCATGCGGCGACACGCGGCGCAATCGCGACGGTGCACCCGAAATCGACGGTGGATCGGTCTCGCCCGATCAAAATGCCCAGCGTCAACACGTGATTTGGCGAGGGTGCGGTGCCATCTCCGCCGCGTTCAAATCGAGCGACGCGGATCCTTAGGGCAAAACCAGATCCAATCTCTACCGTTTAGATCTAATCTAACGGCCTCACGGTACCGAGTGTTTACTATTGACCAGCTACGCGGCACAATCTCACGCGTTCACTAACGATCCAACGGCTAAGACAAAAACACAACGCGAAACTAGATCTAATCCAAGCCGTTCAATCCAGATCTAGCAGTGCAGATCTACTCTAGAAGAACACAAAGAAGGGTGGCGTGGGCGAACGAGCGTGCGATGAAGATCGGACGGACGACGAAGCTTCGGTGAAAGCGATGGCGCGGCGAAGAAAAGGCTGCGAGTCGAGGAAGATGGCGCGACCACGGCGCTCTGAGGCTTCTCGGCGTGATGAAGTGGCTCGTTCGGCGCGTGGCGGAAGGATTACTCGGTGACCTTGGCGACGGCGGAGAGAAACCGGCGGCGAAGCAAGCGACGAAAAACAGCGGCGGCACAAAGAAGCAACTTCTGGCGAGCTCGTCACGGGCGCTAGAGGAGTCTCGGCGTGCGTCGAGAGTCAAAGATGCGGGTGAAAGCCTCGCACGACGCCTTCAGCGGGGACTTAAGGCTGCCTCGGCGTGCGAAACGGCGGCGGAAGTCCGCGCCATCAACGCCCACGTCTCTCGATGATCTCGCGGGGCGGCGGCGTGGCGCGATCTGTGCGTTCGTCGGCGACGATCAGAAGGCTCACGCTGCGGGCGACGTGGCACACGCTGCAAAGCGTGCGATCCGGATCGGATGGCTTGGGCTAAGCGGCGCTAGGGTTTGTTGAGGCGGTGCGACACGCCGCGATAATGGGCTCGGCCCATTCTTTTCATGTGATTTTAAAACATTTCACATTTAAAATAATTCCGAAATTCAATTAAATCATTTGGGGCTTTTAAAATAGCGAAAAATTCTAGAAAAATTCAGAAATTACTTTGAGATATTTGGAACTCAATTAAAATATTTTCAATAAAACTTTGCAAAAACTTTTCCATTATTCAATTTTTTTCAAGAAAAGCCCTATTTGAATAAATCCAATTAAATTTAAATAAATTTCCAAAATTTCTCAAAATCAAAAATACTTCAAACTTTTAAATTAGAGCAAAAATTAGGGTGTTACAAACCTCCCCTTAATGAAATCTCGTCCACGAGATTCGTGAGTATCTACGAAATAGGTTAGGAAACTCCTTCTTGAGTGTCTTCTTGGCGTTCCCGTGGCTTCACTTTCAGAATGGTTACTCCATTGAATCTCGCGAAACGTGTTGACTTGTTCCTTGTCTCTCTGTCCATTACGTCGAGAATCTTCATCGGATGTTCTTTGTAAGTCGAGATCTTCTTGCGGATCAATTGCCTCCAAAGGTGTTTGCTCCTCCGGTATCGAAGACACTTCTTGATTGTGATACATGAAATACATCATGCACTCTGTCAAAGACTGTGGTAACTCAAGCGATAAGCAACTTCACCTCTGCGGCTCAAGATCTTGAATGGTCCGATATATCAGGTGCGAGTTTCCCTTTGCATGGAACCTCGACTCCTTTGAGAGGTGTGACTCTAAGGTACACAAAATCTTGGGTTCAAAGCTCGGTTCCTGCGACGGTTGTCGGCATAACTCTTCCGCCTTGATTGTGCAATCTTCAATCTTTCCACGATCGAGGCGATCTGTTCTTCCGCTTCTTGAAGAATGTACGGTCCAAAAACATGTCGTTACTGTCTCATTCCAATTCAATGGTGTTCGACAGGACCGACCATACAAAGCTTCAAATGGAGACATCGTAAACTTCGCCGATAAGCGTTGTTGTAGCTAAACTCGGCATAAGGCAAACACTTGTCCCATGAGGTGGAATATGCTAAAGCGCGAGCTCTCAACATATCTTCCAATATCCGTTAACCTTCTCGGTTTGACCATGCATGCTCATGATGGTAGGTCAGATTGAAGTTCAAACGAGTCCCCATTGCCTCATGTAGCTTACCCCAAAATGCGGAGGTAAATTGGGTACCTCGTCTCGACACTATCTTCTTGGTACTCCATGCAAGCGGACGATCCGTGCCATATAAAGTTACGCTAACCGGTCTCGGAATAAGTGGTCTTCACGGTATGAAATGTGCCACTTTAGTTAAGCGATCCACTATGACCCATATGGAATCATATCCACTTTGCGTTCGGGCAATCCGGTTATGAAATCCATACCAATTTCTTCCCATTTCCATTCAGGTATCTTTAAGGGTTGTAATAGCCCTACTGGTCTTTGGTGCATAGCTTTGACTCTTTGGCATATGTCACATAGTGCAACATATTCGGCGACTTCTCGTTTCATGCTTGGCCACCAAAATCTTTCCTTTAAATCTTGATACATTTTCGCACTTCCTGGATGAATTGAGTACTTGGAGTCATGAGCCTCCTTGGAGTCATGAGCCTCCTCCAGAATTAACTGCTTCAACTCCTTTTTGTTCGGCACACAAATGCGCTCTTTAAACCACATAGTACCTTGTTCATCCAGTTTGAAATCTTTTGCTTTGCCTTCATCCATTTTGCCCTTAATTCTATTGATCTTATCATCATCTTTCCGCCTTCCTTGATCGATCTTCGAGGTAGGTCTTACTTCAAAGTTGCTAGGAATCCTTCGGTACTATTTCAGTTCTAATTTAAAATCCTTACACAATTCCGCCTGACCTGTTTCCAACAGCATATTCACACTGTGGTTCTTTCTGCTCAAGGCGTCTGCCACTACGTTGGCTTTACCAGGATGGTAGTGAATTCCCACATTATAATTCTTGATTAACTCTAACCATCTTCTTTGCCTCATATTTAGGTCAGCTTGCGTGAAGATATACTTAAGACTTTTATGATCTGTATACACTTCACATCTATTTCCGATGAGATGATGACGCCATATCTTTAGTGCATGCACTATGGCAGCTAATTCCAAATCATGAGTCGGATAGTTCTCCTCATGTGGTCTCAATTGCCTCGATGCATAGGCAATTACCTTCCTATTTTGCATCAACACGCATCCCAATCCCGGCGCGATGCATCACAATAGATGTCGAAGTCTTGATGAGCGTCGGGTAAAACTAATACAGTGCGATGTTAAACTCCTCTTCAACTCTGAAAACTCTTCTCACACTCGGCGTCCATAAGAATTTCTTTTCCTTTTCAACAATTGCGTAAGAGGTCTCGCAATCGTAGAGAATCCTTGATGAATCGACGGTAATACCCGCCATTCCAAGGAAACTACGGTTTGGGTTACCGACTTGGGTTGTTCCCAATGTAGAACCGTCTCCACTTTCTTTGGATCTACCGCAACTCCTTCTGCTGTCATTATGTGTCCAAGAAATTCAACCTTATTCTTCCGAAATCACATTTGCTAAATTTTGCAAACAAGCTGTTGCTCTCTCAACTTTTCAAGGACTAGCCTCAAATGCTCGGCATGCTCTTCTCTCGTCTTGGAATAGATAAGGATATCATCTATGAATCTGACGGCGAACTTATCCAATATTCCATAAAAACCTTATTCATTAAGTTCATGAAATATCTTTGGTGCATTTGTCAAACCAAAAGACATCACTTTGTAAACTCGTGGTGTCCATATCTTGACGAAAATGCGATCTTGGGATATCCTCGATCGGATCTTCATTGATGGTATCACGATCGGAGATCAATTTTGGAGAAGACTCTGCTCCTCTCAAGCGGTCAAACAAATCATCGATCTGGGTAGAGGATACTTATTCTTTATCGTCACATCATTGAGTGCACGATAGTCTATACACATCCTAAAACTCCGTCCTTCTTCTTGACGAATAAGACAGTGCTCCCCATGGCGATGAACTAGGTCTTATAAATCCCTTTTCAGCAGCTCTTCAATTTGCTTCTTCATTTCCACCAATTCCTCTGTGGACATCCTGTAAGGTCTCTTAGCTATGGGGCTGTCCACGGAACCAGACTCTATCACGAACTCGATATCTCTATCTGGCGGCATTCGGGTAAATCTTAGGGAAAACATCCGGATATTCATTGACTATGGGCACTTCCTCTAAGTTGGCATCTTCACGCTGTTGACCATCAATTGTCCATCCACTTGATTTTGCTTCAAACTCAATCTTCTTTCCATCAGGGCTTCGATCGATATGACTCTTTTCCATGATCCGGCCTTGCCTTGTGATTAGTTAACCAATCCATTCCCGAGATAACATCCAAGGTTTGGGTATTAAGGGCGATTAAGTTTGCTAGGAACTCAACTCCATTAATTATTAGTCTTACCCGAACATCCTACTTTAGATCGGAGTTACGATCCGAGAGATTGGACTATAAGCACACATTTAAGATTCACTATTTCCATATCATTTTGAACAGCAAAATCTCGGAAATAAAAGAATGCAAAGCTCCGAATCAAATAAAGCGATGGCTGATCGAGTTTACTAGGAACTTACCCAGTACAACATCCGTGGCGTTCTGCACTTCATCCGTCGTAATGTGGTTGACTCGGCCTCGTGCAGTTCCTTGGGATGGAGTTGCTGCTGTTGATGCCCAGCGATTCACGATTGGCGCGGAGTCCTTGCGGTGTGTTCCCGGTTAAAGCGGACCGGGGTGACACCTCCCTTCTTAGGGCAATTGTTGGCAAAATGCCCCATTTCATTGCAATGATAGCAACGTCTTCCCACTGCCTGAGAGGTTCCTCGATTTGTGCCTAGATTAGGTGAGTTTGAACATTCGACCCATCGGGCGATTTGCGCGGTGGTACCCTATCATTTCCTCCGGGTGGTGCGGATGAACTGTTGAGTGCCGTCCTGCCTCTGCTTGCCTCGACGACCTCCTTGTTGCGCCATTCTGCGCTTCTGTTGTCATCAACTCTGGCGCTTGTCCTCTAAGATAAGAGCTTTGTTAACTAGCTCTTGGAAGTCGAGGAATGTGTGGGTGATCGGTCCCACTGCAACCACGCATTCAATCCCTTCATGAAGCGGGATTATCCGGCCTTATCCGTAGCCTTCCTGCAGTGCGTAGCGTGCGGTTAGGTGAATTTGTTCGTAATCGCCACTTGGCCAGCCCCTTGCTTGAGGCTCGAAATTCCTCCTTTTGAGATCCATGATACCCTCGGGTACATGATGCTTGTGAAAGGCGAGGTGAATTCCTCCACGTGATACTCTGTGGGTCCTCATGAGCTGCGCAGAAGTTTTCCCACCATTCTGCGGCGGTCCCTTCGAGTTGATGAGAGGCATAGAGTACCCTCTCATGTCCTACACACTGGGTAATGTGCAGCTTCCTTTCAATTGTCCTTAGCCAATCGTCCGCTTCTAGTGGATTGGCGTTACGAAAAGTAGGTGGGCGGGTTCTCATAAACTCCGACAACCTCGGTAGTAGGGTGTGGTCCATGGTTACCCCCAGGTTGAACATTCGCAGCAGCTTGGTTGGATATCTGCTGCATGGTTTGAACCATCGTGTTCATAAGTTGAGTCTGGGCAGTCAAGAAGGCTCCCAGGTTCTGCATATCGACCTGCGGCGGTTGAGGAATCGGCTCTTCATTACGTTATCCGCTGGTTAGCTCCACTTCATTGGCTCCAACATTTCCACGTGTCCTCACCATACATTTGCAAGCTTCCAAGGTTAAGAAAAGAAGAAAGCATAGACAAGTAGAAGAATTTATGTGGGAAAGCAGGTGTAACTTAATTTATTTAGCCACTTTATTGATATAATATAAAGGCGTATGGTTGCTCACAAGTGCCTAAGGGCAATGCAACGATATGGGACACTCACAACCCAAAACAAGTAAGCAAACATAGGACTCTATGGCGACTCACACCTAATGGTGACTCGAAGAAAAGACGCGACTCAACCTTGAGTCTCGACACTATACTCTACTAGACTCGATCACTCATCGAGCCAACCAGTGCGGCTCCCGAGCATACAGCAGTGGGTGCTCGGCATCGAAGCGAATCGATCTGAAGACCTCTGCGGTGGTGCAAAAGACCCCATCGACTCTGGCCGTCCCGGCTGCTCGCTCTGCCCGGTGCCTCTGCTCGCTCCTCCGGATCCGGATCGTGTAACTCGGGGCGGCTCGGGCTCGGTCCGTACAAAGCCATCTCCAACTCGTGGATCTTACGCATGGAGTGGGCTAAGCCCTCCCGCACTGGATCCTCGCCTCCGTGACCTCGTCGCGGGTCCTCTGCAACTCTGGACTGTCTCGTCCGGGCGTCCTCTGGCGATGGCGTACCTCGCCGGTGGGTGATAGTGGCGTCCTCCTCCACAAGCTCCATCTGTCAAAATGATTGTCTCGGCGGATGGTGACGAAAGACGGTGCCCTCCAACTCTGCGGAGTAAGTGCGGGCAATCTGCCGCGCTCGCTGTCGCGTCGTCTCTGGATTCCACCTCAAAGAAGACCTCCGACCGAAATGTAGATGGGACGGCTCGCCCTCGTCCTTTCCCGAGCATACTGCGTGATCTTGACATCCCGAGCGACGTCAAGTCTGCCTGTACCACGAAGTCCCTCGACACGGTGGTGCATCAAAACCTCCGAAACAATCGCATCATACGCCATAACTCCGCGGCGTATCCTCGGTGCGCTCTCCATAGGTATGGATCATCCTCATCTCGCCAAAACAAACCTTGTTTAAATTAAGCAGAGAATAATAAAAATTCAGCATAGGTATGAAACAAGAGAGAAGAGATAAGTCAAGATTTCATTGATATTCTTGCTCAAGTTGATTAGGTCTTTAGAAAATAGTTTTACCCTCCTAGGCACAACCAAACTAGGGTCAAGACCTCACATCAACTCTGCTCGATACCACCTCTGTCGGGCCCCGAATGCAAATCCGGACCCTCTGTGTATTACATGCGACCGAGGATCACGCTAGCACACAGGCATACGAGGTTGCACATCACGCACAAACACAAGGATATAAGAATAAATAGTGCAAACATGTATATAAACCGAGGTTATGCGACCTTATGGTCTCCTTACAGATAAGTTAGCCACACAGGGCTTACATTAATCAAAGTAAAGAAATAGCAATGGAACATAAGTAAAAGTCGTGAAGCCTTCATCTTGCCACAGAGCAACCGACCGGGCTTGCCCCTAGTTCATCGTGTCCTCGATGTACTCCTCCTCCCAAGCGGTGTAGTCTCATCCACCGATGTTGGGGTTGATAAGCAAGGTGGGGTGAGTACACAAGGCACTCAACAAGTAATGCAGAATGCGGCGCTATTACTATATGCTGAGCTTATTCCAAAGGATTGGCTTAAATGGTTCTTTTGCATCAAGCGACATTTTTAACCAATATCTTAGTTAGATTAAGCGATGGAGCAGTTATACGTAATAATAATTTCAAATGGTTTTTCCCGAGGATTCTCGGCACCAAATTTATGATAGTTCATTTTAACACTTGGCACACACCACCCTTCCATGTTTTGTTTATGAAAATCTACCCCTTGATGTAATCCCGAGCAATGCTCAATACCGTGAGCACGGCTATTCGAATAGTTTTGACACTCTGCGGAGGTTGTACACTTTACCCACAAGATCTGACCGCTCACCACACGGTGATTGTCCGCAACAAAGCTTTTCAGAACCTCTACCTTAACCAAAGAACCTCTCGGTATTGCCTTCGCTATCACTTCCCTCACACAGAGCGAAGTATAGGACCGGCCAATCACCGTTGGATGGGCACCAAGCCGTGCTGCAGTGCGCTCCCCATACAGATACACCCACGTCTCTTGTCACCGAGGTATCGGAGGAAAGATATCGAACCCTAGTCAACTAGGTGCGTCCCATATCGGACATGTGGTTGTACGGTGACTCGGATCAAAGGCTTGCAAGGTGAAGTCCTTAATCCACCAAGGCAAGACTTCCAACACTCAACATGGCACACAGCCCATTGTGGCACACAGACTCACAACACTCATCAACCCAATGCCACACAGGCCCACTCCGCACATGACCTCTTGCCACTTGCCCAGCCTAAATCATTTTCCACCCATTGATTATTGTGCAACACATGCGGCAATAATTCAACATCGATCTGAACCACACAGTCGGTACCTCAATCTCATCATGTGGCATCATCACACCACTTTTCAAAATACATTCAATATGTCTTTAATCAATATTGTAGCATTTTCGAAAGAACATTCATGATTCGTTGCAAGGCTAAGCATTTACTCGCGATCTAGCCTCCGTGTTGGCACAATATTAACATCCAACTAATATAATCAAACTTAGGGTGACAATGATTTAGGGCATACAATTAATAATTCAAGGTGGCATAACAAAATGGGTTGATTAACTACATTATCCCAAATTAATTTAAATTCATTTTAAATAATTAGCATGCATAGTTTCAAAGCATAAATTACATTTTAAAATCTGGGATCAAAATGATCAAAGCATCACTTGCCTTCAAAGAGTTGCTGGTCGTGTTTGAAGCTTGGTCTTGGCGACTAATTCTTCCTCGAAACTTTCCGGCAAATTTGCGTCTCACGCGTACAAACAAAATATGCAATAAATAGCTAATACAGAATACTAGATGACCTCAAAAATTCAAATAAAATTCACCATTAAATAGCTCATAATTTTATGAATTTTTAGAAATTTGAATCACCCAAATCCGAGTTAAAATGCAAAAGTTATAGTCATTTGAAGTTTGAATAAAATCAAAATACGTAAATTAAGAAAATCCGATTTTTCTGAATTATTTTATCTTGAAATTCGCATATATGATGTCAGCATCGCGTCATGATGACGTCAGCACAGAAATGAATTTCGGTCAAAATATTTTTATATAAAACATATTTATGGCGTCGCCGATAGCGTCGAGACGACACGTGTACGCCAGCAGGCCGCCACGTCGCTCTGTCTATGGATGGGTTCACGGCTCGGCTCACGGTCTACCGTGGACTCGGTTCACCGAAAGCGATCGCACCACGCGGCAAGATCCGAACCGTTCGTTGGATCAGCGGCTAGATCTCCTCACGCGCCGCAAGGCCTTGGCGAGATCGTCGACACGCGGCGTCGCACATCCAACGGCGGCGCTCGGATCAACGGCGACGCTACGCCGTCACTACGACGTCTCGGTTCATGCGGCGACCGCGGCGGCGCAATCGCGGCGGTGCACCGAAATCGACGGCTGGATCTCGGTCTCGCCCGGTCAAAATGCCCACGTCAACCACGTGATTTGGCGAGTGCGGTGCCATCTCCGCCGCGCGTTCAAATCGAACAGCGGATCCTTAGGCAAAACCAGATCCAATCTCTACCGTTTAGATCTAATCTAACGGCCTCGCACTCGAGTGCTTACTATTGAGCCACTCGCGGCACAATCTCAGCGTTCACTAACGATCCAACGGCTAAGACAAAACACAACGCGAAACTAGATCTAATCCAAGCCGTTCAATCCGGATCTAGCATGCAGATCTACTCTAGAAGAACACAAAGAAGGGTGGCGTGGGCGAACCGAAGCGTGCGATGAAGATCGGACGGACGACGAAGCTTCGGTGGCGATGGCGGCGAAGAAAAGGCTGCCGAGTCGAGGAAGATGGCGCAACCACGGCGCTCTGAGGCTTCTCGGCGTGATGAAGTGGCTCGTTCGGCGGCGTGGCGGAAGGATTACTCCGTGACCTTGGCGGCGGCGAGAGAAACCGCGGCGAAGCAAGCGGCGAAAAACGGCGGCACAAAGAAGCAACTCGGCGAGCTCGTGCGGGCGCTAGAGGAGTCTCGGCGTGCGTGCGAGAGTCAAAGATGCGGGTGAAAGCCTCGACGGCGCCTTCAGCGGGGACTTAAGGGCTGCCTCGGCGCGGCGCGAAACGGCGGCGGAAGTCACGGCCATCAACGCCCACGTCTCTCGATGATCTCGCGGGGCGAAGCGGCGTGGCGCGATCTGTCGTTCGTCGCGGCGACGATCAAAAGGCTCACGCAGCGGCGACGTGGCACACGCGACAGCGTCGCGATCCGGATCGGATGGCTTGGGCTAGGCGGCGCTAGGGTTTCGGCGGGCGGGCTGCGACACGCATACGATGTGGCTCGGCCCATTACATTCATGTGATTTTAAAACATTTCACATTTAAAATAATTCGAGAAATTCAATTAAATCATTTGGGGCTTTTAAAATAGCGAGAAAAATTCTAGAAAAATTCCGAAATTACTTTGAGATATTTGGAACTCAATTAAAATATTTTCAATAAAACTTTGCAAAAACTTTTCCATTATTCAATTTTTTTCAAGAAAAGCCCTATTTGAATAAATCCAATTAAATTTAAATAAATTTCCAAAATTTCTCAAAAATCAAAAATACTTCAAACTTTTAAATTAGAGCAAAAATTAGGGTGTTACAATGCCACAGGCATCTTGAGTTGGCCGTTGGCGGTAAAAACCCATCTGAAGGCCTTCAGGCCATAGTCACGAAGAGGAGTGGCGCGCCTGCAGTGCGAGTGAATGTCGTTGGCGGTATTTACCTTCTAACCAGGTGATGCATTTTGTGAGCGCCAAAGGCCCCTGACGGTGGAGTGCCGCCGACGAGCCGCCACGTCGCCGGAGCTGCGGCTCCTTCGGCCCGAGAGTGGCGAGGAGCTCCCCGGTCGAGAACTTGATGAATGGATCCATCCACGTCGAAGCGTTTCGTGGAAGGCCAGGTCTTCTGGTGGCGGCAGACGGTGTAGCCAGGTTTCAAGGATGACGTCCGGCGAGGGCTCGTTGCCGGATGATCCGAGCACAGACGGGGAGATCGGCGGTGGAATTGTCTTTCCTTGGTACGTCTTTGGATCCTCGGGTTCGGAACCATCTCTCCATCTTGCGTTACCTCGTCGAGGTATTTGGCCATCGAGGCTCGAACAACCTGGTAGACTTTGTTGTGCGGGATTGACAGCAGTGGGAGTCTCCTTTCACGATTAGGCGGCGGATGCCCGAGACTGCAGAGCTCGGGAGGCCGGCCAAGAGGGCCTCGTATTGCCGCGTTATTGGTAGCGGGAAAGCCGAAGCGGACCACATATCGCAAGTGGTCACCTTGAGGGGTGATGAGGAGAACGCCGGCCCCTGAGCGCTCAAAGGATCTTGATTTGTCAAAGAACATAGTCCATGGGTCCTCGGCTTCGACCTCGGGCTCGGGGGCAGGCTCCGCCGTCCGCTCGACCACGAAGTCTGCCAGCGCCTATGATTTGATGGCGGTGCGGGCCGTGAAGCGGAGGTCGAACTCGGCCAGCTCCATGGCCCATTTGGCGGCGACCTCCGGCCCGGGTTTACGAGGATTTCCAGTGGAGGCCGCTCGGGACGACCACCGCATGTGCTTGGAAGTTGTGTCGGAGCTTCCGCGAGGCCATGAAGAAGTCGTAGAGGAGTTTACGGACACAGGGGATAAGCTCCTTGGCCCATGGAGTGCTCGCTAACATAGTAGATCGGGTCTTTGCCACTGCCGTTCGGCCACTAGGACGGCTACGACGGCACGGGTCGCGGCGCGAGTAAAGTGCGACACCTCTCCTGTTGTGGAGTTGTCGTGAGAGGAGGCGCGAGAGAACGTCTTGAGCTCGTCGAAGACCATTTGGCTTCGGTCCTCGAAACCCTTATGATTGAGGATCTTAAAGAAAGGCGACCAGCCTGCCCGATCGAGAAATGAAGCGGTGAGGCGGCGATGCGGCCGGTGAGGCTCTGCACTTGTTTCTTGAGGTCGGGCGGTCATACCGCTCGATCGCCTCGATCTTCTCTGGTTCGGGCCCACACCGTCCCCAGATCATGTAGCCGAGTACTTTTCCGGCTGTGCGAAGACGCATTTTTCGGGTTGAGCTTGATGCGAACCTGTTCAGTTGGCGAAGGTCTCGGTCGGTCGTTAGCGTGGTTAGCCTAGAGGGCTCTTGGCGATGATGTCGTCGGCGTACACCTCGAGGTTCCGCCGATCTGCGAGTCGAAAGCTTTGGCCATTAACGGCTGGAGCGTGGCGCCCGCGTTGCGAGGCGAGCGACATGGTCGTGTAGCGAAAGGTTCCAAGCGGCGTGATGAAGGCGGTCTTGTCTTTGTCTTCCGCGGGCGAGCTTGATCTGGTGGTACCGGAGTAGGCGTCGAAAACTCAACATCTCGGCGTTGGCGGTGGAGTCCAAATCTGGTCTATGCGGGGCGGGAAGTTATCTTTGGGGCATGTAGCGTTCAAGCCCGTGTGGTGTGACACATTCGCCACTTCCGCCCTTCTTCTCATGCGATCACGGGGTTGGCGACCATTCGGAGTAGTTGACCTCGCGAATGAAGCCGGCCTTAAGGAGCTTGTCGAGGTGCTCACGATTATCGCCGCCTTCTCGAGAAAGCGCGGAGCTACGGCGCGCAGTGCGCAGCCGGGCTTTGTTTGCGGTTTGTGCTCGATCACCTCCGTGGGACCCGGGCATGTCCGCGGTTCCCATGTGAAAATGGTTTTGTTATCTCGGAGGAAGGTGGCGAGCTGGTCTTCCTATTTGGGATCGAGTGGCGAAATGTAGCGCATTTGCCCGTGCCCCCTCCTCAAGTTACGGCCTTGGTAAGCCATTTGGGCTGGATAAGCCGTCTTAAATGGCGTCCTTGGGGTGATCTCGGGGCTCGGTGGGGCGAGTATGCGGCGGCGTCGAGCCTTTTCCTCAGCCGTCTTGCGTTGCCTTAAGGTCGCCATGGACCGTTATGGCGCCACCGGGCCTGGGAGCTTCATACACGGTGCGTAGTGATTACGTAGCCATGAACTTGACGGGCGGGCGCCAGGGATGGCGTTGTAGGGGAGATCGCCGTCCACGACTTCAAGGTGATCAGCTCGGTGCGGAAATTCTGAGTCACGAAG